>MU692234.1:25969-130914 GCA_026770625.1 Nicotiana glauca
GCTTTTGACATCCATTTGAAACAATCTGAATCCCTTAAATGATGCATAAGCTAACAGGATTCGTATAGACTCTAATCTAGCTACTGGGGCAAAGGTTTCATTGTAGTCTCCTTCTTGTTGTGAATAGCCTTGAGCAACTAATATGGCTTTGTTCCTTATGACTTGTCCTTCTTCGTTCAGTTTGTTCCTGAACACCCATTTTGTTCCAATAATGGATACATTTCAGGTCGGGGTATCAGCTTCCATACTTGATTCTTGCTGAGTTGATCTAGCTCTTCTTGCACGGCTTTCACCCAGCTTGAATCCTTCAAAGCTTACTCTACCTTTTTTGGCTATATTTGAGAGATCAAAGAAATATTTGCTTTCTTTTTAATGGAAGCCCTGGTTTTCATCCCTTCGTTTGGATCTCCTATGATATATTTTTATGGATATTCAGTTTTATTTCTCCATTCATTTAGTCGAACGGTGCTTGTGGTCGACTCCGTACATTGTTCTGGAGTGTTATTGCTAACTTGTTCAGTCGACTCAACCACATCTGCAGGATTAGTTGACTCTTGTGCTTTTTCTTTGTCCTGAACTTCTTGAGTTTGATCTTCGTCACCTGCAATAATGCCTTTCTCGACAAAGGAATTATTTTCATCGAATATAACATGAACAGATTCTTCTACGCATAAAGTGCATTTATTAAAGACTCTGAATGATCTGCTATTTAATGAATAACCAAGAAAAATACCTTCATCACTTCTTGGATCAAATTTTCCAAGATCATCCTTACCATTATTATGAATGAAGCACTTGCTTCCAAATGAATGAAAATAACTGATATTTGGGCGTTTACCTTTCCAGAGTTCATAGGGAGTCTTTTTCAGAATAGGCCTTATGAGACAACGGTTGCAAATGTGACATGCAATACTCACACCTTCAGCCCAGAAATGATTTGGGAGAGAATGTTCTAATAATATGGTTCTTGCCATGTCTTGAAGTGTCCTGTTCTTTCTTTCCACAACTCCATTTTGCTGAGGCAAATGGGGTGCGGAGAAATTGTGAGTGTAACCTTGATCGTTATAGAAATCTTCAAATGCTTTACCTTCAAACTCGCCTCTATGATCGCTTTGGATTGTTGAGATCAGATAGCCTTTTTCTCTTTCAATCCTTTTGCAGAAAACTTCAAAATTTCTTAAGGCTTCATCTTTATGAGATAATAAAATAACCCAAGTTAAACGTGAAAAGTCATCAACAATAACAAAAGCATATTTCTTGCATCCTATGCTAGCAGTTCTAGTAGGTCCAAATAAGTCCATATGAAGTAATTGCAACGGTTTTGAAGTAGACACCATGCCTTTGTTTTTGAAAGAGTTTCTAGTTTGCTTACCCATCTGACATGCATCACAAATGTAAGTTCTAGAGAAGTTCAGTTTAGGTAAGCCAATAACTAAATCATGCTTGGATAATTTTTCAATCAAGTGCATGCTGGCATGTCCTAATCTTCTGTTCCACAACCAAGGATCATCAGATATAGAAGTTAGGCAGATATGACCATCTATATTTTCAAATCCATCAAGTATGTACACATTACCGTACCTTTTTCCCGGAAGAATTATTTTACCTGATTCGTCTTCTATGGCACAGCCTCTTCTCTTAAACTTTTCCTAATATCCTGAGTCACAGAGTTGACTTATACTTAGGAGGTTGTAGTTTAGTCCATCAACAAGATATACCTCAGTAATATCACAGTTGTTATTGAAAGGAATAGTTCCAGTTCCAACTATTTTGCCTCTTGAATCATCTCCAAATTTGACGCTTCCTCCATCAATCTTCGTAACCTTCTTAAACAGATTTTTGTCACCTGTCATGTGACTAGAACACGCACTATCTAGATACCATTTTCCTTTGCGGCTTATTCTGTGGTGTTCCTACAATACATAATAATTACTTTCTTTTAGGTACCCAATCTTTCTTGGGTCCTGGAGAGTTAGTATTACTGGGTTCAGAAGTTTTAGGTTACCAAACCTATCCAGACATATGATGTTTACGAAAATGACAACCAGAATATTTATGCCCACTTTTGTTACAGTAGTGACATTTAGCCGCAGATCTGTTTTCAGATCTTTCATAAGCATTGGAACTAGCTATTATGAGATTAGCTAATTCCATTCCAGTTGACTTGTAAGTCGACTGGTCCGACCAACTGGTCGAATTAGTTCTGATTGGTTCCTTTCCAGTTGACTTGTAAGTCGTCTGGTTTGACCTAACAGAATTGTGACTGGTGGATTTGCGCAAGCTGTTCCTTCTTTATAACTCTCCATACCTTGACATCGTATGCCTTGGTGAAAATTTCCATTCGAATTTTTCCAGTTGGAGAAATGTTATCCATTGAAGTAAGGTGGCCTTACTTGTGAAGTTCCTTCCTGAAAGAGAGCTCCTCTGGTAACCTGATTTGCCATAATCTTTTTCTCACAAACTGTTAAGCAGAAACTAAAAGTGTAAGCTTGGCTCTGATACCAATTGAAAGTACAAGAGGGGGGTGAATTTTAGATAATTAAAGTTAATCGTTAATAAGTTGACTTAAAACTTAAGTAGTTGAATAAATGTTTCAATCTTGCAGATATAGTAATTCGAGGTAATACGCAGAAAGTAAATGCAGAAATTAAAGACACCAGGAATTTTTATACTGGTTTGGATTCAATGTGAATCTTAATCCAGTCCCCTTGGGTTGCAAGGGATTTCTCTTCAAGTGAATAAGCTTTCTTTCGAGTACATATTTGATGTATGTCACTCAGTTTCTCTTGCACTCGTTTGATACAATGCCTCACCAATTGTATTCCCTCTTTCTATCCCTAACTTGTTACACAGCAGATCTATATAGGCTACTATGCTTGTTTGCAGTAGAATGAAGAGAGTTATTTTGGTTTGATCAAAGTATACTAAGGATGGAGTTATACTGCGAATTTATACAAGGGGAATGGTGAAGGCTTGTCAACCCAAGGGTTTTGATCCTTGGAAAGAGTTGATTTTTTCCAAGAATAAAGAGTTATCCGTTGCATCTCTTCAGATCTTTTCCTTCGGAGATAACGGGTTTGACAGGATTCTTCCTTGATTGTTGGACCTTCTAATCTTGACCACTGTCCGGATCTTCTAGCTTTAATGCTTCTTCAGTGATTTGATCAGGCTCGTCAATCACAGATTGCGCTGAATCTTTATTCCATTATGGCAGATTTGATTTCCCAGAATCATGGAGCTAATCCTGATTTGCTAATGTAATACTTTTTCTTTCCTTGTACATCGTAAGTATTTCAGGCAGCTTCCCTTCTGAATAGCTTCCTTCCTTGTTCGACATAGCTGTTCCAATAGTTCCTTTTTCTTTGAAATCCTGCACGTGCATATTAATTGCATCATTAAAATATGATCTAACAATTCTATGGTATTCCTACAAAACAAAATGATTACTTTCTTTTAGGTACCCAAGCTTGCTTGGGTCCTAGAGGGTTAGTGTTACTAGATTCAAGATTGTTTTTTGGTTTCCAAACCCATCCTGAAACGTTTGTTTTACGAAAACGGCAAAAAGAATATTTGTGCCCACTTTTGTTACAGTAATGACATGTAACTTCTGACCTATCTTTAGATATTTCATTAGTGTTAGTACTAGTCGACTTAGTTCTGGCTAGTCATTTTCTAGTTGACTTGTAAGTCGTCTGGTTTGACCTAACAAAACTGTGACTTGTGGATTTGCGCATGCCTTTGAGTTGCATTTGCAATTCCTCAAACTCTTCTTGAAGTACTTCTTTTTCGATTTCACATACTTCATGTTTGAGTTTCCAGTATTTAACTTCTTTAGTTAGTCTCTTAAGCTCATTCATATTTTTTTGAGACTCTTCCAAAGTTAAATCAAGAATGTCCTGCAATTCATTGCATCTTTCACAGTTATAAGATCTTACCTCACTTTTTTCACCTCGTGCCATGAAGCAATTTTCATTTTCTTCATCTGAAGTGTCCTCATCTGTCCAACATCCTAAGGATTTCTTCATTTCGTTTTCCAGAATCGTCATGAAGCATAGATTTGTTGTCTCTTCGTGGTCTGAATTGTCCTCATCACTCCAGCTTCCGAAGGATTTGTTCTTGTAAAACCTCTTGAGATATTTCTTTTCAGTTTTGGGCTCTCAGCTTGAATATGCCCAAATCTTCCACACTCATAACACTTTCCATCATTCTTGTCCTGTTCGTTGTATTGCCTATGTCGTCTTGGTAGAATTCTTCCTTTCTTTATATTTCGGTATCTTCTCATTAATCCATCCATGTTTCTTGATAGCATAGCAATCTCTTCTTGTAGAACTTCAGGATCATCATCAATTTCGTTTTCAGCTATTTCAGTTGAGGTCTTGAATACAACTATTTTTTTTCTCTTCTTGACTGGTCTTCTTGAGATGCGTCTTTTCAAAAGCTATGAGTTATCCTCGTAGTTCATTATAAGATAATTTGTTTAGATCCTGAGATTCCAGTGTGACTACTTTGGTCTACCAAGTGGTTGGCAGGCTTTCGATAATTTTTCTAACTTGATCACCACTAGTATAAGGCTTGCCCAACGCCTTTAGATTGCTAATTATCTTGCTAAACCTGGCAAACATCTCTTCAATAGATTCTCCTTCTTTCATTGAGAGGAGTTTGTAATCATGAACCAACATGTTAGTATATGTTTCTTTTACTTTGCCGGTTCCTTCATATGTGACCTCAACCTTGTCCCACATTTCTTTGGTGTCATAGCTCGAGATTTTCTCATATTCTTCACCACTTATAGCATTATGAAGCAGATTTATTGCTTTGTTGCTAACTTGTACTACTTCCATTTGCTCTTTTTTACATGAATCTATATCTTCAGGATCAGCAAGTGGTGGAGTAGCAGTTGGTAAGGGATAGTTCCCCTTTTTGATGACTCTCCAAACTTTGACGTCATAGGCCTTGGCAAAGATCTCCATCCGCACTCCAATGAGAAAAATGTTGTCCATTGAAGTACGGTGGTCTAACTTGTGAAGTTCCTTCCTGAAAGAGAGCTCCTATAATAACTTTATTTGCCATGATATTTTCTCACAAGCTGTTAAGCAAAAGTAGACTGTGATCCTTGCTCTGATACCAATTGAAAGCACAAAAGGGGGGGGGGGGGATTGTATATTTTTAAACTTAATCTCTTATTAGTTAACTAGTTTGTCAATTAGTCGACTGGATGTAATGATCTAACAGTTATGACAACAGAAAGTAAGTGCAAGAATTAAAGACACCGAAATTTTGTACTGGTTCGGATTCAATGTGAATCCTAGTCAAGTCCCCTTGAGTTGCAAGGGAGTTTTCTTTAGTAATTGCGATTCTCCGAGTACAATGGAAATAACTTGTTAACTCAGTTCCTATAACACTCGTCTCTTTTTGATACAATGCCTCACCAGTGTTGAACTCTTTTTTGTTTATTTGACTTGTCACGGCAGATCTTAGAGAAACTACAATGTTTGTTTGCGATAGAATAAAGAGAGGATTTTTTGGTTCGATCAAAGTATATCTGTCTAAGGCTTGAAGCTGGGTATAAATACTTTGGTGAAGATCGAGGCTTGACAACCCAAGAGATTTGATCCTTAGAAAGAGATTGATTCTTTCCAAGAATAAGATAGCTAGACGTTGCTCTTCCTTGATATCCTTTCTTTAACAGTTGATTACGCGTATGATTTACTCCTTGATTGTTGGTCCTTCTAAAATTAGACGCTCATCAATTTTCTACAAATTCTTCTATCTTCCGGACATGTTGGCCTTGATTAATGCTTTAAGTTTAGGCTTGCTTGATTCTTTACATCGCAGCTATCCATGATCTTTGCTGATTGATTAGTAATTTTGCTGATTGATTTCTTTCCTTAAGCATCAAAATTGACTCCGGCGATGTCACGACCCGGATTTTCCACCCTCGGGAGTCGTGATGGCGCCTACTAATAGGAGCTAGGCAAGCCAATTATCAATTACCTCTTTTAACAAACCACGAAAATATTAGAAATAATGAAACATTTACTAATGAAGCGGAAGTCTCAAACATAGTTAATTGAAAGATATGCGGAAGTTTAACAAATCCTCTACCCAAGACTGGTGTCACAATACTCACGAATGTCTAGAGAATACTAAATACAAGGTTTGAATGAAACATAAACTGTCTACTTCAGTACAAATAATAACAAACTGATTAAAATAGAAAGGACTCCGGGCCTGCGGACGTCAGCAGGGCTACCTCGAATGTCCCGGGATTGAAAGTTCGCTCCCGGAATGCTAATGCTACTCAAATGCTGCTCCAACACCTGGATCTATGCAAAAAGATGCACAGAGTGTAGCATTAGCACAACCGACCCCATGTGCTGGTAAGTGTATGGCCTAACCTCGGCGAAGTAGTGACGAGTCTAGACAGGACTACAAAATCAACCTGTGCAGTTCAATATATATATATATATATATATATATATATTATGCAATAAAGGAAAGAATACCGACATTAAACAGTAAAAAGGGAGGGAAGCATGCTATGAGGGAAGTACAATCCAGATATAAAGTCAACAACCTAAGTAAGAAACATGGCAATAACAATAATTAACAAAAGCATGAAAATCAACAGTTGCACGGCATCAACCTTCGTTCTTTTACTCTCATTCTCACCAAAGCAATCAAATAAAATGCACGGCATCACCCTTCGTGCTTTCCCTCACATAACTATCATTTCATGGCACGGAATAATCCTTCGTGCAATTATCATCAAATCAGAGCACGTAATGTCCCTTCGTGCATAAATAATCAAAAAATGACACGGAATGACCCTTCGTGCAAATATAATCAAAACATGGCACGGAATGACCCTTCGTGCAAATATAATCAAAACATGTCACGGAATGACCCTTCGTGCAAATATAATCAAAATATGGCACGGAATGACCCTTCGTACAAATAAAATCAAAACATGGCACAGAGTGACCCTTCGTGCAAATATAATCAAAACATGGCACGGAATGACCCTTCGTGCAAATACAATCAAAACATGTCACGGAATGACCCTTCGTGCAAATATAATCAAAACATGGCACGGAATGACCCTTCGCAAATATAATCAAACATGGCACGGAATGACCCTTCGTGCAATTTTACTGTTCCTCACCCAAACATCAATCACAACCAAACGGGGCGAGGGGATAAACAAATAATGAGAAATATCCCTACAAGTGAGTTATACAATTAACGGCTAAATACCGACAAGGGAGCAACAACAACTTTCACATCCCGGCAAGAGAAAATTATCATTATACTCAAACCATCCCGGCAAGGGATTAATCATAATACCTTCTATTTCATTCATTTATTACACATTAGTCTTTTTATTGTTCGATCCAACGCTCCAAAGAATCTACAACCCACAAACAATCCTCATACTCTTCACATTTCATAGGATTCATCAATTAACAGGATGAAGTCATAAAAATATCGGAATAAGTATAAACAAGGACCCACGGTCATGATTGACACCGGTGTATAGATACTCATCACCATGCCTATACACCGTACTCGATCATTTAGCAATTAGCAATTAATAACACTCTAATCTTATTCCCTCAAGCCAAAGTTAGATCAAACACTTACTTCAATTGCTCCAAAAATCCACTCAAGCCTCTAGTATAGCTTTACCCCTCGAATTCACCATAAAACTGCTCGAATCTAGTCACAAATTACTTGAATATATCAACAAATGCTAATTGAATCAATTTGAATGCATGAAAATGAATTTCCCAAAGTTTTACTCAAAAATTCCCAAAACGTCCCCTGGCCCACGTGGTTAAAATCCGAGGTTCGAACTAAAACCCGATTACCCATTCCCCCAACGAGTTCATATCTATGATTTGTTTTGAAATCGGACCTCAAATTGAGGTCCAAATCCCCAATTTTAAGAAAAATCTAAGTTCTACCCAAAATTCCCATTTTCACCCATGAAAAACCTTGATTTTAAGATGAAAATATGATAAATGATGTTAAAGATTGAAGAAATTAAGTGAAAATCAACTTACAAATGGATTGGAGAAGGAAGGGTTCTTGAAAAATCGCCAATGGGTGTTTGGGTTTGAGAAATATGAAAAATGAGGCTTAAAATCGTCTAAGTATGAAAATTGCAGGTTGCAGATATGGGAAATGCGAAATGGGGTTCGCAATTGTGAACCCCGACCAAATATGGGAATTGCGAAGTTGAGTTCGCATTTGCGAACTCTGAAGGATACTGGGGAGTTCGCATTTGCGAAAAATAGGTCGCAATTGCGAAGGTTGACTATCGCATTTGCGGACAGTCATTCGCATTTGCGAAGACTGGGCTCATAGGCGGGCATCGCATTTGCGATAAATTTCTTTGCATTTGCGAAGATTGCTGCCCAGGTGAAGGATCGCATTTGCGATGAGAAGCTCGCAATTGCGAGTTCGCATTTGCGAATGCTGGCTTCGCAAATGCGAAGCCTGCAGAACTGAAAGATACCAGATTTTTAAAAATGAGAAAATGCAACTCGACACCTATCCAAAACTCACACGAGCCCTCGGGGCTCCAAACCAAACATGTACACAACCTCAAAAACATCCTACTGATTTACTCGTGCGATCAAATCGCCAAAATAACATCGTTTACATATAATCAAGCCTCAAAACACATGATTTTCAATCAACTTTCATAAACTTTCAAAGTTAGAACTTATAGTCCGAAACACGTCAAACGACGTCCGTTTTCAACCAAACTTTACAGATAGCACTTAAACCATATATAAGACTTGTGCCGGGTGTCGGAACCAAAATACAAGTCCGATACCACAGTCTTTTAATAAATTTTCATTTCTATTTTTCTTAATAATTTTAGAAAAATAATTTTACAGAAAAATTCTTTTACTCGGGTTCTATACCTCGGAATTCGACTCCGGGCACATGTCCGAGTCCTATATTTTTCTACAGACTTTTCGGGACTGTCCAATCTCGAGTCCGGGTCCGTTTACCCAAAATGTTGACCAAAGTCAACTTTAATCATATTAATATCAAAATTCATCATTTTTCACACAGAATTCATATTTAAGCCTTCCGGCTATACGCCCAAACTACGCACGCAAGTCGAGGCAAGTAAAAATGAGGTTTTCAAGGCCTCGAAAGCACGGAACGAATGAGGAAACAGGTGATGAACCTTTGGGTCGTCACATCCTCCACCTCTAAAACAACTGTTCGTCCTCGAACGGACAAAAGAGAGAAGTACCTGAGTCGGGAAATAGATGAGGATAGCGGCTCCACATATCAGACTCGGACTCCCAGGTCGATGCCTCAGGAGGCTGACCTCTCCACTGGACACGCACTGAAGGAAAACTCTTCGACCTCAACTATCGAACTTGCCGGTCTAGAATAGCTATCGGCTCCTCCTCGTAAGACAGATATCCTTGTCCAACTGGACAGTGCTGAAATCTAACACGTGGGTTGGATCGCCGTGATACCTCCGAAGCATGGACACATGAAACACTGGATGCACGGCTGACAAGCGAGGTGGCAAGGCAAGTCTGTAAGCCACCTCTCCCACACGATCGAGGATCTCAAATGGGCCAATGAACCTAGGGCTGAGCTTGCCCTTCTTCCAAAATCTCATCACGCCCTTCATAGGCGATACACGGAGCAATACTCGCTCACCAACCATGAAAGCTACATCTCGAACCTTGCGGTCCGCATAATTCTTTTGCCGCGACTGAGCCGAATGAAGTCTGTCCTGAATAATCTTGACTTTATCCAAGGCCTCCTGAACTAAATCTGTATCCAATAACCGAGCCTCTCCCGACTCAAACCACCCGACTGGAGACCTACATCGCCTACCATCTTCTTCGGGTCCACCTGAATACCCTCTGCTGATACAACATGACCCAGAAATACAATCGAACTCAACCAGAACTCGCACTTCGAGAAACTACTTCACTTAATTTGTTTCCATTTTATTTTAAGCAAAATAGGAATTTGTCACACATTCTAATTATATTTGCTTAAAGTTACCTAGTTGGCTAGCTTCTATAATATATTTTTTTATAACTAAGGAAGTGTCTTTGAATTAGGCAGTTTTGCCACTTAAATACCAGTATTTTATATTTAGAAAGGTATGAGTTCACTTCCCTACCCTACGTCAATCCTTAATTTCTATGACCTTAAGCACAAGAATAAATTAGTAATAACTTTTACTGCAGAAATTATCATATCTAATTTTACCATAACACTAGATAATTATCTCATTGTTTTTCTTGCAACAAAAAGAAGAATTAAAAAAACATAACAAAAGGGAAAGTGCATGGTCAGAGGCGGATGTACAGTATTAATTATGTGTTCAGCTGAATTACATAAATTTAACTCATACCATATGTATGTATTTTTTATAAGAAGAAAATCGACTAAATACGTTAAAAAAAATAAATTAAATTTCAAACTCAATAACTTAAATAATTACTTAATTTAATTTTTTCAGACCCATAAAATTTAAATTTTAAAACTGTGATAAAGTCAAAATGTAGATGACAAGATGCAACATAAAGGTGAAAGGATGAGGATAGTAGTTGACAAGTGTCATATCCTATGGCCTTATACCTACATTTCAAAATCAACATTTCATCCAAAACCTTGTCCCTCTCTTCTCCCTCCAAAACCACAAACTCTTCTCAATATTCCCTGAAAACAATCTCACACTTTACTTGTCTTTGTATTATACACATACTTCTCTCTGCTACAATGGCAGTAGCAGAGTTTATTCCTTCTTCTTCATTTACACAAAAGACCAATGTTTACTCATCACAGTTTTCTTATGTATCAACTCAGATTTCTCATCAGCGCCGCTTCAGTCTTAGGCCTCCACCAAGAACTCATTATTCTCAAATCTGTTGCTCTGTAACGTCTGAGTATGTTGTTTCTTTCTTGATTTTTACTCTCTGTTTCAACGAGATTGTCGTTATTTCTTTATTTATTTGTTCCAAAAAAGATTGGCATCTTTAAATATTTCCTTAATAGGAAGCATTTACGGTCACACAAATGCTATGACAGATTTCAGACAATAGTTTTACACTCATATAAATGTTATGGCTTATTTAAGACCACATATCTTAAAAGTCTTTTATTCTTTATTAAAGTTTATGCCAAATCGAACTAAGACAATCTTTTTGAAACGGAGGGAGGGAGTAAATTATTGATGATGTTTAATTTTTTTTTTTTCAACTACTAAATAAATAAAAATTAGCGACTGACAAATTCTGTAGCTAAACAGTAAAATCTATTGTTAACGGATCAGCGACATGTAATCAAAAGGTTATATTAGCTACGTTTGATTTAGTGACAGATTAGCAACGATGTTGGTAGCTAATTCTAGTTTTTTTAGTAGTGTTTTCTTTTATGATTTAATTTTTGTCATGTTAATTGGTGTTGCAGAGAAGTTCAAGCGCCAACAGTAGTACAAACTGATGATCCAAAGAAGAAACCAGAGTGCTATGGAGTTTTCTGTCTCACTTATGATCTCAAGGCTGTAAGTTCTTGCAAGCATATACTCTGAAACTACTCTTAGATTTCTTGATTTTGAGGTCAAACATATACTCCCTATGTTAGCACTTTATATAGCGGAATTTGGAGTACGAGGAGCAAATTACTTAATTTTAGTGTGAATTAAGACATAGATTCTTCAAACATTTTAAAATAAAATGTATTTAGAAACTACATAAATAGTACTAGTAACTACAAATCATGTAATAATTAATAAAACAAAATATTTTTAAAATATTTAAGAAAAATGTCACGACCCCAAAGTTTCATCTTGGGACTAGGTAAGTCTAACACATGTTGAGAATTAACGGAATTTAACCAACTTAACTGCAAAACATTAATTAGATATTTTTAAAACATTTAAGAAAATTGTGGGAAAAGAAAATTTTCTTTGACTCTCCAAATGGTAATAGTGCAATATAAAAAAGTTTTGACGTAACATCTGGGTGGTGGGTTATAATCAGAGGTGAACCTACCCTTTGGGTTGGGGGGTTGCGGCCCCTGATAATTTCAAAAAAAAAAAAAAAGTTATATATATAGAGAGAGAGATTCTAAGATTCAAATCTTAGGCAGTTAGATTAGTCGATTTATGGAGCACAACTTGACTTTTAATGCACTGTCTGGGTTCGATACCGACTCCAACATTTGCTCAAATTTTTATTCGACAGTAGTTCTATCGCCACTTTCAAATCGTGGGTCCGCTTCTGGGTATAATAAAGGTTGATCATGGCCCCAATTTTATGATCAAAGCATAGTGGTTTTGCTAAATCAGGTCATAGACGGTCTATAGTGTTACTATAACGGATGATTGAGATGTATGTAACAAACTGCCTGTTGCATGTATGAAATTTATGCTTGCTCTATTTTCACACTCACTAGTGCACTCTTTTGATCTTAAGTATTCGAAAATTGAATTTCTGCATACAATTTTGTACTATTACTTATAACTGAACAGTCAGGGTGTGGCATCTGTCTTTGGATTTTATTTAAGCGTTCTCTCTTAAGCATAATCTCTGTTTCTTTTTTTTTCTCTTTTTAAATTTTATTAACAGGAAGAAGAGACAAAGTCGTGGAAGAAAATGATAACTGTTTCTGTCTCTGGTGCTGCTGGCATGATTGCTAATCATCTTCTTTTCAAAGTAAGACGCAATTAAACTCTTCTAAATTTGAAAAAAAAATAAAAAAATCTATGCACAATTTCCTCTTAAAGTAGAAACATGCCTGGAAACAATGTACATGATGTGTTTGTTTTCTCAGCTTGCATCTGGTGAGGTTTTTGGTCCAGATCAGCCTATTGCATTGAGATTATTGGGGTCCGAGCGCTCCATCCAAGCGCTCGAAGGTATGTTTTCAGTTATTCTCCATTTTCTATCCACTTACATTCATAATTTTTCCTCCCTATGTTCTAATTTATGTGGTGGTGTTTGATTCAGCATAGTACTTAAGAAGAAAGAAAGACTTTTGAAACTTGTGATTGTAAACCTGCCATGATATTTTATGGCTACAAAAGCAAATGGTTCTTATATATAGAAAGATGTCATTCTTTTTTAAATGGACTAATAAGAAAATAATGTCACGTAAAGTTAGATCGCAACAAGTATCATTTGATCCTTAGTATGCAATTATAGGACATATGTGAAGTTCCAAATCTCTGGGCTTTACTAATACCTCAGCTATTAATATGCAGGAGTTGCTATGGAACTAGAAGACTCTTTGTATCCTTTGCTTAGGGAAGTGAATATCGGTACGGATCCCTACGAGGTTTTCCAGGATGCAGAATGGGCACTTCTCATCGGAGCAAAGCCTCGAGGTCCTGGTATGGAACGAGCTGGCTTATTGGATATAAATGGTCAAATCTTCGCTGAGCAGGTTTCTTCTTCTTCTTCTTGTCCTTCTCCTGAGATTATAAAGTTTTTCGAGAAAATGACAAAATGAGTCCTTTATGTTTTGGGGATTGGTCACCTCAGTTGTTTTGTTTCGTTATGTTTACAAAAATTGAGCACTTTTGCTCTATGTTATGTTTAAAACACGCGATGATAGTTACATTTCCCTGAGTTGGCTCGTCAAAAGCACATAAGCCGTTTAAACTGAAAACCCCATCAAGACGAATTTCTTTTGATTCATTTCCCCTAATAATCTAGTTTTTCTTTAGGTACAAGTTGGAGAAAATGAATTGGGGAAACATCCGACCCGACGTTTTCCTAAATTTAAATGGCGTACGTGCTTCTCGATGAGTCTATTCTATGAAATGTAACTACTGTCGTGTGTTTTAAGTATAAGTGTATAACAAAAGATCAAAAATTGCTCAATTTTGTTCAATATAAAGGACTAAAACTGCTCAGATATATGTCTAAAGGATTATGTTAGATCAATTGTAGTGGAACAAAAAGATGAAATTTGAGACGATATTTTGTATTGTTTGTCAAATGATTACCAGGGGAAAGCTCTCAATGCTGTTGCATCGCGTAATGTCAAAGTGATAGTAGTTGGGAACCCTTGTAACACAAAGTAATGAACTATTTCACTCTATTCCAACTCTGTCTTTTTCTGCCATTTTGTTTATTCCTAATCTCCTTTTGTTTCTTTCTAGTGCATTGATTTGCTTGAAAAATGCTCCAAATATACCAGCAAAGAACTTCCATGCATTGACTAGGTTAGATGAAAATAGAGCCAAATGCCAGGTATCCCTTCGCTCGCTACCTTTAAGTATTTTCATTACCTCTTTCCAAGAGTAATTTTACGTATCATCACTGAACTTTATCCACTATAACAATGAAGTCACAATACTATTTTCTGTCCCACTATCACAGTAAACACACTGAAGAGTGGAAAAAGTTGAGTAACTTTAATATGACGAAAAATAGTCTTATGACTGTTGGTGAGTAAAGTTCAGCGATCGACATCGTAGTTGGAATTAAACCCCTATTTCCATAGTGAACAAAAAGTAAGACACAATCTCATGGTTTGTGCAGCTGGCTCTAAAAGCGGGAGTCTTCTATGATAAAGTATCTAATGTTACCATCTGGGGAAATCACTCAACTACTCAGGTCATTGTGCTTCATTCTCATTTGTAATTTATTCAATGTTTATTACTTCATCATTAGTTTTACTGATATCATTTTGATATCAGGTTCCAGACTTTTTAAATGCTAAAATTAATGGATTGCCAGTTAAAGAGGTGATTAAAGACACTAAATGGTTAGAAGAAGAGTTCACTGAAAAAGTCCAAAAGGTAAAATATCAATTTCAATATTGTGGTTTACCCTCCGTCTCTTCCTCGGACCCCACGCATAGCGTGAGCTTAGTGCACCACGCTGTCTTTTTATCTGAATCATTCAAAGTCTCTAATGCTCAAGTTTATTGGCAGAGAGGTGGTGCACTTATTCAGAAATGGGGAAGATCTTCAGCTGCATCAACTGCTGTGTCCATTGTTGATGCAATAAGATCACTCGTCACCCCTACACCTGAAGGCGACTGGTTTTCGACTGGAGTAAGTTCATTAACTCTCATTCTAACATAAACAAGCTTTTGTATTAGTGACTTAACTCATTTACTCTGAGTTATTGTGCCAGTTGATGAAACTTTTGTGCATAAAATTGATGGCCTAAGTTCGTCGCACTATAAGTTATTGTTGGGTGCGCGAAAAAAGTCAAATATTGAAATTTTATAACAAAAGAAGATACACAATGTATAGGGGTACACTTAATAGTGTGAGACTATTCGAGGAAAACCGTGAGGGCTTAGTCCAAAGCGGACTGTATCACACCACGTTAAGAGTGTCTTTGACCTGGCTTAGTCCAATAAACTGGTATTCGAGATGACGGAGTGTCATAGAACAGCTAGCTTACTGCCTTTACCCGTCTACGGCCCAGTTTACACACTTAGAAGAAAACTGTGGGGTTTGGTGGCTATAAATACTCGGATGATGTAGGTGACACACAGTGAATCTCCAACATAGCGCAGTATAACATTACCTGTGCAAAAGACCAAGTTTTCGTCCAATTACACGTTTGGGAGTTTCTTGTTATAATATTGCTACAAATGTGTAGGTGTATACCAGTGGAAATCCATATGGGATAGCAGAGGATATAGTTTTCAGCATGCCTTGTAGATCAAAAGTAAGGTTTTTTCTCCTTTGTAATTTCCTATTTTATTTAGTCAAAATGTTAAGCACACACTGTCTTGAGCTCTGAGATACTTAACTGATTTCAGGGAGATGGTGACTATGAACTAGTAAAGGAAGTAATTTTTGACGACTACCTTTGGAGCCGAATAAAGAAGGTACTCTAACCTAAAAGGGAATTTTGAAGTACACACTCTTTTAACATAAAGGAGATCTAGTATTGAGACATAATATGATTGTGTAATAGACATTTAGATGAGGTGATTATACAATTAAACATGATAAGGGGCGTCTTGAGATTATTTTTTTAATTAAATTATTAAAATTGCGCAGTCAGAAGATGAGTTGCTCGCGGAGAAAAGATGTGTAGCTCATCTTACGGGAGAGGTGAGTATCTCGCTGCGAGATACTGTTGAAAGCTTTTGTTTTATTTTTTATCGCGGAATGAACTAAGTCTTTTTTTTTTCTTCGTTTCGTTTTAGGGTATCGCTGTCTGTGATCTGCCAGGGGATACAATGCTTCCAGGAGAAATGTGAAACCACTAAGCAAAACATTTTGCAGATTATATGAATAGCTTTGCATAGACAAGATAATACTAGTATTTACCAACGTCAATTTTGTTTGTAATTTATTATACTATTGATGTGCAGTCCAATAAATTTGGATGACTAGGGAATAATGAATGAGACAATTTGAAAAAGTGCCCTCCTAAAAGGCAAGAAATTTGGCTACTGCTGAGAGTAGTTATCTTTTTATGCACTAGTTCCTCTATGTAACTTATTTTATTTGCTTGAAGTTAAAAACTTTGCCTCTGGAAGTTCTTGTTTGTTGATAAATTGCACCATTGTTTTTACTTTCAAAGCACCGAAGTAACTTTAGCATAGTTCACAAGAATAGTAATTCCTGTGAAATATTTATCTTCATAGGAGCTTTTTAATAGTAGTCGTGACCAACAAACATCAGCTCTCGGCTTGTCGGTAAGGTGAGAGCCACAAGCCCGATTTCAGGTGGCGCACCTTCCACACAAGCACTGCCTGAAAAAGTGGTGGGTCGGTAAGGTGAGAGCCACGAGCCCGATTTCAGATGGCGCACCCTCCACACAAGCACTGCCTGACAAAAGGGTGGGTCAGTTCTGTGAACAGTTGCATCCCGTCGACCGCAAGGGCACAGGAAATATTATGCAAGAGATCCGAAACCACATTTGCTGTCTGGAAAATTGATAAACTTCTTGCTTGCCTACAGCTCCTTTGAACTTAGCTACTTTACTATAGTTTTCTAAAGTTTCAATATTTCCATCTAGTCCAACTTCATAAAATGTTTATCGCTATTACTCAACTTAGTTCATCGACGTCTGCCTACATATTCATACACGCGCCAAATCAGAGATTTGCGATTGAAAGAAAAATGTCTATATTATAAACGAACAACCAGCAAGTAAAATTCTCACGCGGATTTAACACAGAAGACAAAATCTGCTGGCAAATTTTTCCTGCATGTTCCAAGAAAGGCTTCCGAATATAAACCTCAAAAACTGTTATAAATAACATTTCAAGTTTCAGAACTGGAAGTTTAAAGTTATCAAAAACCTCGTTTACTAGGAGCAATCAGTAGACTGCAACAATGTACTCATATAACTTACCACCCAAAAAAAGGAAGGCATAAAGGAAAAGAAAGAACAGCAACCTCGAGCTTCAGCGTAATTGAGCTTCCTAAAGTGATGATACCTTAACTGGCACAAATTATGGTCCCAATTTTGAAGCTCATAGAAAGCATTAAGAATGAAAAGAATAGATAATAGAACCAGCCCCTTGATATGATTGAAGTTGTCTTTCCAGGATGAATGCTATAAAATGACTCCACGACAGAATCGTCACTACCTCCTGAAATGCCAAAAGACAGGATAATGTTGTAATCCGCATGCTTGCCGAATGGCCATTCCGTCCCATTGCTACCCGCAGTCACGTCCCTTATTTGAAAACCAGTAGTGACCTGCACTGAACTAGATGACCGAGACAATGAATTCAGACGGAGAGTTGCATCTTTTGTAGGGAACTCTGAAGCAAATGCTGGAGGAGCATGTATATTGCCCAACATCTGGCTTGCCTTCTTCATAAATGGATATTGACGATCTGCAGTAATGAAAAATAAATAACAATGATATCAGGGAAACAGAAGCTCCAATAGCCAGAAAACTAAAAACTAGTACTGGTGCAAAATAAATCTCCAAAGACCAAATTAGTATCCAAAAGTATCATCAGGAATCAAAATAGAAAGTCACATCATTACCTGATCCAAATTTAGTCGGTTCTAGTTTAGAGGATGACGCAAAATCATTCTTATTTTCACCAAGCCCTTCTTTGGGTGCAATAAATTGCTGAGTTACCTCGCCGATGTTCTGCCGCAATAGAAAAATAACATGTAAGCCTCAGCATGAACACTACTACAACAGTTAAGAGAGAGCGAAGCTGGCAAAAATAAAGTTTACCTTCTCAGCCAGCAGAGCTTGATCAGAAATTTGATCATCATTTCCAAACAAAACTGATGGATCAAAACCCATATTCTGGAAATCATCATTTGCATCAAAGAAAGTAAGGTATTCTACAAGCATGTCAAAACCAGAGCTATCAACCTCAATGGGATTTGAAAGATCATTAGCTTCGAGGAAAGCTTCTTCCTTATATTGAAGGTCATCAGTTGCATTTACAGTTGGTTCATGAAGCAAGTAATCCACATCTTCAGAGTTCACATTCTTGCTTGATTCACCAATATATTCATGCATGACTGGATCGACATCAACATTCTGTTGAACAGCTAGATCAATTGGTATTAGCTCGTCAGGTTGCTGCAGCCAATTTTGTGCATCAGAGGAGTTATTTGTCTCCTCACTACTTCCATTTTCACCATAACAGTAGTCCAAAGGAAGAGGAGCACTATTCAAAGTGGTTTTGGTTCCAAGAATCTAGGTGCAAGAGAAGCATTAAGAGAAATCAGAACATATAGATAACCTTAATCCAATATTAACAGCACACAGTTTTGGCAATATTATGAACAGGAAGGAAACACGATTCAAAGTGGTTTCGATTCCAAGAATCTGGGCGCAAGAGAAGCATTACCAGACATCAGAACAGCACACGATTTTGGCAAATATTATGAACGGAGCAGAACTCTCTGTTGTATTCACAGATGGTGATAAACTACTTTGAAGTTTCATGATATCAGAGACTTCTAGACCTCGTACAACTTCCTATAGAACCGGAAATACATCTAAGTTAAAGGTTCAAGAGGTAAGAAAATTACCATGTTCACGTGATCAGAAATCTCAAAGATATTGCTTCAATTAAAAGACACATTCATTCATTTATTTATTTTTTATATGGGTTGTGTCTTTGTCAGCTTGCGCGCACCTCAACTAAATTGAATAAAACATTATACCAGAGGCGGGTTTTTTCCCCACACACATTCATACTGCTCACAAGAATGGTATACCTCTAAGTTGCTCTGATACGGCAGTTTAGGAGCCGCACCGGAAGGGTATACCTCTAAGTTGCTCTGATACGGCAGTTTAGGAGCCGCACCGGATCTGGTCAAACAATTTTGGGTACTTTAACCACGACGGATAAAAAAATTCGAGATTAGATACAACTTGATTCCCGAAATCAAAACCAAAAGTAGGGTAAATTTGAAGAAAATAGCATACCTTATCTAGGAAATCAATCATTTACTTTCTACAACTTGAGAACAAAAAAGAAATCCACACTTTACAAGCTATACTTAAGTATTCCACAAAATTTCTCATAATTTAGAGATATTTTCATTTTTTTATTTTTATTTTTTAATTGTGTTAAGCCAGATTCTCTTCCCCGTATCCGTACTAGAATCCTTATCCCCGAATTTTAGAATTTACATTTCGAAGGATCCAACCTCTAGATCTGCACCCTTGTCCGAGCAACTTAGGTATAGCCTAATATACAGCTTCATAAGGACCTTTCTTTTACGGGCACTGAAATAGGTTTAAATGTTATAATACATGACTTAGAGGGTGTTTGGATTGGCTTATTTTAAGTGCTTATTGGCTTTTAAGCACTTTTTTAGTTTGAGTAGTGTTTGGAAATAATAAAAAGTGCTTAAAAGCACTTATTTTAGGCATAGAAAGTACAAAAATAAGCCAAAAGCCAAAAGTTGGGTATTACCAACTTATGGCTTTTGGCTTTTAGCTTAAAAGCTACTTTTTATAAGCCAATCCAAACACCCTCTTACTTTCTCTTAGAAGCGCTGAAATAGATTTGAATGATAAAATTAGATACCAACCCAAGAAAAAGAGACACCCCACTCAGTTGAAACATATCTCCATCAATTCTCCACCTTAAAAGCCAGTTTTTACTTCGGATAGAAGCAGGAATTACTTCTCGGAAGAGGAAAAGGAAAATTGATGTGTAACTTATGAAAACACCAGTACTGCAAAAAGGAACAAGGGAAGATATACATATATCTATTTTTTATAAGACACTTTAAATTAGAAATTTATATCAGTGTCGTCAAAGGTGCGCTTAAAGTAAGCCCTGAAGCGAGGCTCAAAATATGTTGAGCGCTTCGCCTCGCTTTGTGGACGCTTTAGTGTTGCATCAAGTCTCTAAGGCATATTATTCCTTGCTAATGAGTGTAATAATGAAAAAGCGAAATTAAACAATTGATATTTCACTTTTTCGTAATTTTTTTCCAATTTCTTTGTCCATATAGTTGTTATTCGTGCTTATAATTATTAGTCCTGGACTATACATACATATTTTTACTTTTTCGTCAGTTGCGCCTTTTTTCATTAAAGCTCACGCTTTACTTGCGCTTAGCGCTTTATGCCCCAACGGACCTTAAAGCTTTTTTGCTCTTTTCGCCTTTGATAACACTGATTTAAATATCAATTGACTACTGTAAATTTCAACAAACAACTAACCTGCCTATAGCTTCAAAAGGGTCCGAAATCGCAACCACATAAACATTCAACCAGCAGGAGCAAAATGATCCCGGTCTCATACTGTCGTTATTACATCCAAATTTTCACAGATAGGTTTTAGCTAACACCACAGAACAGTAAGACAAGGATGAGTTTTTTTAAAGTTAATAACAAATGTCTTCAATAGTAACGCTTTAGCATTCAAACACATGCACTGCAGAAAGGATGAGTTTTTATTTTCTGATGATGCCAACAGCTCATGGAGACATGGCCACAAGCCAATAAAAGCAACAGCAAGTTGATCTATTTGCCACAGAATTCAGCAGCAAGTAAATGCACATTCCATCAAGACTAGGCTCTTTTGTTATTAGATGATGCATGTCAAGTCAGTAACAAAAGGACAGCATATCCAGATTGCCATTCCGTGAAAAGGACGAAAAAAGGCAACCAGATTCCCACAGTAATAGACCCTTAACTCTTAAATCTAAAAGGCGTTCAGAACAATGCTAGATAAAACTATGCTAGCTCAAACTTTCGTGTAGAATGCTACTAAACTTCACCAGGTTTAAGTTTCAATGAAGGCCTGTACACCTTGTCAAATAAGAGAAACAACGAAATTGGAGATGTCCAGAAAGTTCGCTTTTTTACAGTAACAGTGACATGTTGGTTGCAGTTGCATGCTAACTTCTTAGAGTGACTACTTCTAATGACAAGATACAAGCAATTACTAACATATATAAATATAGCAAAGTGAGAGCATATCTATGTGTTGTAATACTTTCGAACACTAATAGCCTGTTTGGCCAAGCTTCTTTTGGCCAAAAGTGTTTTTTTGGCGAAAAGCACTTGTGAGAAATACACTTAGGCACTTTTTAAAAGTTTGGGTAAACACTAAGTACTGCTCAAAAGTGCTTTTCAAATTAATTAGCCAAACACAAACTGTTTCTCACCAAAATTACTTTTTTGAAAAACACTTTTGAGAAAAACACTTCTAAAATAAGCCGATTTTAGAAGCTTGGTCAAGCAGGCTATAAGTAACTTGTCACGCTAGAACAACTTGTGCAGTTTAAAAGGCAGAGAGAGAGAGATAGAAGGAAGGCATTCCACATAACCTACACATGCAAAACATAAAGGGAACAGCAACAGGTATATCAGAGATGAATACCTGGTCAAGTTCAATTCCATCTAAATAAATATCATCATCAAATACAAATTCCTCAGCAGCCTCGTCCTTCGGAAGCACCTGTAACTCATCATCCTCCCATTCCTCCTCTATAAAAGGTGCCCCATACTGTTCCCCGTTTTTCGGCCCTGCACCACTCTTCTGGTAGACTCTGCATACTACGAACGCATCCTTCCGCCAAAAAGAGAAGAAAATTAGAATAGGTGATAACAATAGGTAAGCATCTTACACGAAGAGGATCCCCCCCACCCCCCAAAAAAGGTAGGAAAAAAAAAAGAGACAACCCCACAAGCACTCACAAACAAGGGCAAGCGGATAGAAAGAAGAATTTGCATTCACTCTGTCCATTTGACTATTTATCTTCAGCATCTCTCTATTTCCCTCCAGAAGCAGCATTGGGGCAACTGGACAAGAATGTGAGATGCTGATAAATTTTACAAAAACTAAAACAAAGCCACTATTTTCCAATGACAAATATGACTATATACAGACAACTTCAAAAAATAACCCTCACCTGAGGAATTCCAGCTCTATCTAACTCCTCATCAATCAGTCTGTACTCATGCATCACCCAATTAGTCCTCTGACCCTTTGGAGCCCGACCACTGTGATAAACTAGAGTCTTCTTCATCCCCACAACCTGAGACTTATTACGATGGACAGCCCTATCCTTTCCAGTTGTCTTCCAGTAGCCTTTTTCTGTAGCTCGGTTCGTCCTTGCTCCATTGCCATACTTCTTATCAAGAATGCTAAAGAAGTACCATTCCAAATCTCTTGTTTTCAGCCTCGACTTGCCTATTGCACCATAACATTCCACTAAGCTTACAATATAACTCACAAATACCTAACAATCAATTCAACCAATGCATAGTACAGATATTATCATAATCCAATCCCGAATAAGTTGCTAAGTTGCGGTCGACAATTTTTTATCAATCAATGGATATAAGCTTAAAGCTCTGGTTCAAGTACTTCCAGGGAGGCAACATAAAAAATATGTCGATGATAATTATTCACAAGTGATACACGCAGACACATAAAATAGGTACTGCAGTCAGAATATTTACATACATGTGATCGCCAGTTTTTCATTAATAGCCGAGAGATCCCCAACGGCCCGCCCCTCTATCCTTCTCTACTTAAGACCCGGCTTTTGTCTCGAACCCGTGCCTCAAGCCCAACAACCCACACATCACGTGTTGTGCTCTTACACTAAACCAAACCCCTGGGATCATTGAACTATGGCCAATATTTCTATGACCCAAATTGAACAAAATGAAAAAAATTACAATTAGCAAGTAGAACAAACCATCACAATGAACTTATGCAATCAGGCATCTATTATAAGTTCAATAGGTACCACTCTTCTAACTAGCATAGCCATTAAGCCCACAAATGAGGATTTAAAATATATAGATCACTAAAGTAATGAATTCTTTACATCATCCGTATAATTTATACTCCTATAGCAGTTTGCTTACCATTCATACAATTACCTTTTATATTACCTGAATTCCATAAATTCTTGGCAATTTACCAATAAATTGGGAAAAAAGTAAACCCCTTTAATCCTTACCGCCACTGAACAACCCATATACACTATGATTTCAAAAGATCTGTACAGACAATCAATCGACCATAAAAAGAAAAATAAGAACTTTACATCAATATATGAGTTATATAAGGTTCTAGAAGAAAGGTAGGAAAAAGGCACTAACCAGGAAGATCCCAAGGCTCAACTTTGTAAATATCGATATCAGAAATTGGAGCAGATTTAATGGGTCTCCCAGTTATTTTACGGCGGAGATAATAACGAACCAATTCTTCATCCGTCGGGTGAAATCTGAACCCCGGCGCCAACGATTTCAACGATCCTCTTGATTCCATCAACCAAATTTCGCGAAAATATTATCTATAACTTAATACAGAGAAGGAAAAAAAATGAAGGATTAGGGTTTCTGTTGGTATGTTAATGGACTTGGAAAAAAGCCATTTTTGGAGCAGTAGTTGAAAAGCAGAATTTGGATGACTTTGTTATTAAGAAAGCAACTAATTAATAATAGTAAGCTATTTGTAGTTTAAAAGGAGACGATTGGTTTATATTTATTTGAGATAGTGACGTAAATTTGATAGCCCCTTTGACAAGTTTTCGAGGAATAATAAGATATTCTTAACGGAAAAAAAAAAAAAAAGGAATAGTCAGATATTTTTAATTTGACCCGCAAGTGATAAGAACAAAGAGAAGAGTTATTTATTTTTGTTAAAAAAAATTACAAGTTATTAATGGCGGAAAAAAGGTGAGAAAGGCAAAAACTTATAGTAATATATTTTGTCTGTTCCATTTATATGGTACACTTTTTGTATTTTATTTTATTAAGAAAAGAATGACTTTATTTTATACTTAAAATAATTTTATTTTATTTTATTATTAATAAAATTATTATAATCACATAAATATATAAAAAAAATTTAGATTACAAGTTTCCAAAAAAAAAAGTTGAAATTTTGCATTCAATTAAATACTATCACATGAATTAAGACCAGACAGTAATACATTTCTTATCAATTGGTTTACCCCTTCTCTTTAAAAATGATAAGAAAGTCTTTTAACGTAGATCTAGAATCCACCATAAGAATATATTCTTGAGGAAAATTTTATTTTGTGTCTCATGCAACTGTCACTAGTTGTATTAGGAATCTTTTTTGTTTCACATTTTTTTGAACGCAAATTTTTATAAATACAAAAGTATAAGATTGGAGTTCACAAATTTGTGGCACACTCACACAACTAATGTCAGTTGTGTGAGGCCCAAAATAAATCTTCTCATATTCTTCATGAGTCCTTTGAGTTTATCAAAATAGATTATATATGTTATGTAATGACCCGACCGGTCGTTTTGGGTTTTTGCACTTTGATCGCCAGTTCTCGGGTATGACTTTCCCCGTGTGATGTATTGTGGCTGAGGTAGATCGTTGGTTTTGGTTTTCACGGAAATCGGAATGAATTTCAAAGAACAGTTATCAGTTGTAGCTTGAAATTTGAAAGGTTTGACCAAGATTTGACTTATTTGTATATGGGCTCGGATCGGAATTTTTATAATTTGGTTAGCTCCGTTTGGTAATTTGGGACTTAGGAGCGTGATCGGAATGCATTTTGGAAGCTCGTGGAAGGTTTAGGCTTGAATTGGCGAAAATGAAATTTCGGCGTTTTCCGGTGGATAGGTAAGATTTTGATATAGAGGTCGGAATGGAATTCCGAGAGTTATAGTAGCTTCTTTATGTCATTTGGGATGTGTGTGGAAAATTTCAGGTCATTCGGATGTGGTTTGGTCGAGTTTTCAATCAAAAGTATATTTTGGAAGTTTTTGAAAAACTTAGGCTTGAATTCGATGAGTTTTGGGTAATTTGATATTGTTGAGGTGTTTTGATGATTGGAACAAGTTTGAATGAGGTTATAGGGTGTGTTGTTGCTTTTGGTTGAGGTCCTGGGGGCCTCGGGTGAGTTTCGGAGGGTTGATCGGATCATTTGAAGTTGAAGAAAATTGCAGATTTTGGTCATCAGCAATTGCAGGCATTTTTCTCTTCGCACTCGCGAGAGGACCCTTGCGTTCGGGAAGAGTCATCTGAGGAATGTGGAAATTTAGCCTCTACATTCGCGAGGCAGTCTACGCGTTCGCGTAGGGCTGAGAGATTGTGCATCGCGTTCGCAGTTGTGGTCTCGCATTCGCATAGAATAATTGAGCAGCTGGAGCTTCAGTGGAATTAAGTCATCGCGTTTGCGATGGAAGCGACGCGTTTGTGAAGGTCAAGGCTGGGGAAGCATTGCGTTCGCGTAAGGTAAAAATTGGTCAACTTAAGTTTGTGCTACGCATTCGCGAGAGGTTGACTGCGTTCGCGAAGAAGGAAAGTCAAGCCTGGGCAGAAAGTTTTTAAGTTATTTCATCTGCGATTTTGGGTCATTTTTCCTCCATAGCTGCTCACTTTTGGAGATTCTTGAAGGAAATTAAAGAGGGATTCAAGGGGAAACGACTTGAGGTAAGAACTTTGGTCTTAAAACTCGATGATATTGTGAAATCCACCTAGAAATTCATGAAGAACTAGGCCTAAAATTGAAGAACTAGGGCTTGAGAAATTGGACTTTTGGTTTGGGATTTGAAAGACCGTTTGGGGTCGGATTTGAGAACTTTTGATATGTATGAACTCGTGGGGAGATAAGGAATCTAATGATGTGAAAAATTCTGAGTTTCGAGAAGTGGGGGCTCGGGTTTTGGTAATTTCGGGATTTATGCCCGTTATTGATTGTTTTCGCTTGGGCTTTGTTCCCTTAGCATATTGTGATGTATTCGTTCTGATTTTGGATAGATTCGACGCGCGTGGAGGCCGATTTGAGGGGCAAAGGCATCGCGAGCTAGAGATTTTGCCGATTCGAGGTGAGTAATGATTGTAAATGATGTTTTGAGGGTTTGAAACCTCGGATTGCACATCATAGTGCTATATTGAGGTGAGACACGCGCTTGATGATAAGCGTGGGGTCATTTACTATTGGAGATTGCGACTTGGTCCATCCCGATTGATGATTTTACCGCGTATTTAATTGAAACTTATTTGTTATCATCATGACTTGGACTAATTGTCATATTTGGGCTTCGTGCCAACTATTTAAACCCTTCGGGGATTCTTATCACTATTTCCTCACTGTATTGACTTATTACTTGAACTCAGTCTTGTTGTTTTTCACTGTTTTACAAGTCAGCCACTTTTACTCAATTTTGAGACTTAAATGATATTTTAACTAATGTTTTGGGCTGAGAAATATTGTTTTACTAATGCTCGCGGGGCTTGTGATAATTTTCTGACTGAGTGTGGCCGAGGGCCAGATGTGAGGATACACTGAGTGATATTAGGCCGAGGGCCTAAGATACATTTATACGCCACGAGGTGGATTGAGTGATGTGAGGCTGAGAGCCGAGAGTTGATGCCACGAGGTGGCTTGATATAGCGCTTGGGCCGTAAGGGGCCCCTCCGGAGTCTGCACACCCACAGTGAGCGTGGGTACCCATTGTTCTGAGAATGAGCCCGAGGGGCTGAAATTGTTCTGAGAGTGAGCACGAGGGGCCAATATTGTTATGAGAGTGAGCCTGAGGGGCTGGTACTATTCTGAGATATTGCCCGAGGGGCGAACATTTATGTGTTCATCTTTCATATTTACTTGTCATTTTATATGTTATGCTGTGATAATTGTGCCCGAGGGGTAGATTTTTTGTACTTATCGGTGGCACTAACTGTTGTGCATTCATTTGCGTAACCGATGAAAAAGTCATTTTCAAAAGAGGTTTAAACTAAGCCAAAATATTTCTAAAGATTTCACAGCTTCACCGCTTTTTCTCAAAAGGTTTTACACTGCTTCTATACAGCATATTGATTTGCTTTACGTGATTTCTTACTGCTCAGTAGTTATTTATCTTTATTACTCACTGAGTTGGAGTACTCACTTTACTCCTTACACCTTGTATGCAGATTAGGTATTTATACAACCGGTAGCGGGTTTTGGCTGATCGGCGGCAGAGATATCGGAGTTTAGCTAGGTGGCTGCCAGCGTTCGCAGCACCGCTTTTCTCCCTTTTTGTTCATCAGTCCTGGTTTGTATATCTCATACCTTGTAGTTGTATTTATACCCTAATAGATGCTCGTGACTTGTGACACCCCGAGGTTGGGCTTGTATATAAATTCCGCACTGTTCTTTCAGACTTCTATTATGAACTGTTGTCTAATTAAAGGCTTAAAAAATGACTCTTAATGGCTAAAGGGTTAATATGTGTGTTGTGTCAGCTGGCCTTGTCTTCACGAGACGCAACATCACGATCGGGCCAGATTGGGGTCGTGACAAGTTGGTATCAGAGCTTAGGTTACACAAGTCTCACGAGTCATGAGCAGGTTTAGTAGAGTCTCGCGGATCGGTACAGAGACGTCTGTATTTATCCTCGAGAGACTGCCGAACCTTTAGGAAAACTTCACATTCTTGAATTTTTATCGTGCGTCCTTGATTCAGCTTGAAAAATAACTTTTGCAATTCCTTCCACGTGTTCGCATGCGCGCATGAGTGCTCAGTATCATATATGCCTTGATGGCTTATGATTCCCTGATTGAGGGGCGAGATGAGATCTTTGTGAGATGATGTCGGTCCAGTCTGGAGGACTTGAGGCCGGATTTTTGCCTATGGCTTGAGCACCGAGGTGCTGATTCTGTGAGCAAGTGTTTTGAATTTATATGTTTGGTATTGTCCCTATTAGTGGAAGTGACGGCTGGATAACTATGTGATGAGTATGTTAGTACTACGAGATGTATCTATATGACGTGGGAGTGACAAGAAAGGCCTACTGAAGGATAGAGGAACTATTAGGTGCTAGAATTCCATCTTGATTCGAGGTATAGCCTCGAGTTATGGGCGTATGAAGGATCTTTTCATGTTTTCCAGTTGAGAGTAGTTCATGTTGCGGTATGAGTTCAGACTTAGGAAGACTAAGTGACTGCGTACAGTTTATGACGGTGGAAGGTATACAGAAATGTTAGTTGGAGGCAAAGCAGGTGGGTTATTGATCGCAGCCAGCTCCACGCTACTAAAGAGTAGTAGAAGAGGGTCGCAATAGCTTTTACCCGATATGAGGGTCGGGATCGAATCCTCATAGAGCTAGAAGGGAATTCGGGTATCTACTTAGAATAGAGTTGCGTGTGTGTTCTTAGATGATCTTCTCTTCATTTTTGGGTTTTTCAATTATAAATTACTATTATCAAACTACTAATTAAAACTAGACTATGCTACGAGATAATTGCTAAAGTTGTATCTACTAGGAAGAAGGGCACTAGGGTCTTGACATCACCTAGGTGGCTAATTGACGGGTAGATGTCACTAAGGTTCGATTGACATAATTGGGGCTTATGCTTGTCACACCTCCTTTTTCACATACCCCGAAGGTGGAGTATAAGAGAATTTTTCCAATTTAAGTGACATTATTTGAAATGAGATTATTTATTCGATTTTTAGAGTTGCCACTTGGAATAAATTATGATGTCTCAAGCCACCGGTTCATTTTAAATCCCAAATCGAGGAAGTTTTATTCTTAAAGAGTCTGCGAACTAGAAATTCTAGATAAGGAATTCTATTAACCTGGGAGAAGGTGTTAGGCATTCCCAAGTTCTGTGGTTCTAGCACGGTCGCTTAGTGATTATTACTCGGTTTAATTATTCAACTACTTATTTTTAGGACCTATGTGCAATTATCTTTTACCGCTTTTAATTACTTGAATTACTTGTAATTAAAGAATTGAGTTACGCGTACGTACACTCTTTTCTTTTGGTGCGTTAAAACCATGTCACGCAAACCTGTCCACAATTAATAATGCTTTGTTTATTTTATTAAGAAAGTTTGGTTGAAGTTGCACGAACGCATACCTTGAGTCTTTTAAGAATTAAATTTGCAATTATGTTATGTGAACGTATACATAATCACAATACTAGCCTAAATCAAACTATGGGTATTTGATATTTGTTAGGTCTAAGTTATGACACTAATGCGAGGGCGACGAGCTTATGAGTTTTATTTAACATGGCATACCTCAAATGAATCCCTTTTATAAGAGAGCTTAATTATTCAAGGTCACCTAGAATATTCTTATTTAGGACTTAATTCAACAAAGACCAAATAATTAAAGAGGAAGGTTGCTAACACGTTTTGGGTGAAGAGAAATGGGCCAGATATGGCCCAGCTATGAGTAAGCTTTGAGCTAAAAAAACTGGGGCTCTAATGGCCCAAAATTAGAAAGCCTGGATTACAAATGCAAATCCTAAAACGCACAACCCATGTTGGGCTTAATTTCCAAACAACCCGGCGTTGAAAAACACTGACCAATGAAGATTCAATTAAATTCAAGTGGCTCTTACGGAAAATTGATGCAAGCAACTAATTTGGAATTTAGCTCTAATAAATTAAAATTACATGCATGACTGAGCTGAGCTGGATATAATAACATATTTTCTATTGTAGAAAAAAACTTTATAATTGAACTCCATCTATAGGGTTCAAGGCCCAGGCCCCATTTGCCTGGGCCCAGACTTGCTCAAATGAGCCCCAATGTCGGACCTCAATGCAAGTCTGGCCCAATTCATGCCAAGTCGTTTCACCACAATACTGTCATATTACAAAGAAAGCAAATGGCCCAAAATAAACTACTGAAATATTACGTGATACTAATGCCTGAAGGGAAATTTTTTAAAGTAATCAACAAAACCATTTTTTCTTAAAAAAAACTTCAGGTATTCTTCTGCTATCAGATCCTTCAACAGGGTGCAAACTTGCAAGGAATCAGCTATGGAGTTGTTCCCCGTAAGTTGATATTTTAAGCTTCAGCCTTGATTATTTGGCTTTATGGCCACTCTCATACAAAACAAAGGCAACAACACAACTTATTAGTATATATAGACATCCATAGATTAGTGTAACTTTGACTTACACTAACAAAAAAGGCAATTAGAAAGAAAAGAAAAAGGCTACTTCAATAGTTAGGGGGTGCATGTTCAAACCATTTCAGCATTCCTTTCGCACAATAGCTAGGCTAAATAAAATGCTCAAACATGCTTAGTGAAGTAACAACTTAAAACATTTGAAAGATTCATGATCATATATAACAAATAAGCTGGAAATAAGAAGAGAAACTTAACAAACAAAGCTTTCATTCAACCATTCAAACAACAAATTACAGAATCTCAATCAAACATGCGAGCCCAAAATGTGTACCTTTATTAGCAAAATAGACAATAAAATCAAAAAAAAATCTCTTCTGAAAACTGGATTTCAGCAGCAAACCAGCAGCAACAAAACCAAATATAACCCAGAAATTCAAATCAAAACCAGAACCAGCTTGAAACCAGGAGATTCAGCTAAAAGGACTAAGAAATCTTCTATTTCAAACCATATTTCTCAACTTATAGAAAACCTGAGAATAAGAGGTTTTGAAAGTTTTTGAATTTTTCTGAGATTTGATCTTTTCTAAAGAGGAAAGAGATCTTTTTGCAGTAAAAGTGATGCTGAAAATCTGTGTGTGTCAGTGAATGATGTTCCCTTTTAGAGTGTGCAAGAAATGGCATCAAAAGGGAATATTCTAACCTAAATTCCTAAATTTCAGAATAGTACAACCTTTTTTGACAGTTGTATGTCTTTTCCTCTTATCCAATATCAACATTAGCTAAGGATAGGGACAACTGTCCCAAGTTCTAGAACTTTCTGATTTTTCACTCAATGTGAAACCTCAATTTGCCCTTCTAAAGTCTGTTTATTGCAGTTTTACCTAAACTTTTTGGTTCAGTTAAGTCCCTAAGATTTCTAATTGTTGGCAAATCAAAACCAACACCACAAGCCAAAGGTTAACACACAAGAAAAGATCAAAGGGCTAGATTATTGAGCAATCAACCCTCCAACCTAAATTCTTTTGATATGGACAGAATCAGAAAAGAAAAAACCTAATCACAGAAGGAAAATTTTAAAACCAACGCATAAGAAATGGAACAAAGATAGAATAACAATTCAAACCTAATACTTAACATGAGTTTCAAAGGAAAATTATTAAAACCTACGTTCAAGTACTGAAACTAACAATACAGAAAAAGTGGAATTAAACTATGCAGCCAAATCAGAAGTAGAACCAATTGAAGAGAAATGATCCTAAACTGACTTATTGATCCTAAATGCCTCGACCTACATTAAACTAAAATGATTAACTAAACAAACTTGTTTTACTAGAACTCAAATGTAAACAATAACTGAAACACATCAATTTTAGAATTGGACTGATTACGGGCAAAAAATAAAACAAGCAAAGATTCTTAAACGAAACTCAAAATGCACTACGAATTTAAAATGGTTAAACATGAGTTAAGACAAACAACAAAACAAAACCTTAATGATCAAAATTGTGACCTCCTGAATCATTTTGAATCTTCACAAAAAATGGCAAATATAGAAAGTGGAACAGAAAAGAAGATGAAGCAGAGAATGACAAAATAGAAAAGGAAAAGAAAAGAAGTGGATGACAGGAAACCATACCTCTGCTAAAAAGGGAAAATCAATTGGCTCAAGGAGAACGGGCCATCTTTGATTTAAAACGTAATAGGTGTTAGCCGAATATTCTCATCAAGAACAAACAGATAACACCCTTTCCGGCTTAAATCCTCTCTTGAAAAACTCCAAATCGAGTGACCTAGGTTTTTGCATATTCTCATATCCGAAATTGAAGTGGATTGAGGGGAAATCGAAGGATTTGGCTTGGGTATTTGGAAAGGGAAGAGGACAAAGGTTAACCGGTAGGAATTTGAGGAGGTTTGGAGCAATTAGGGTTTTGGTCGGCTCTTTCAATTCAAGATTCAAAGAGATCGGCGGGGATTCGAGGAAAGAGCAGTGGAGATTTGGAAGGAAGAGGTGGAGGGGAGTCTATGGTGTTATTTTCAGGGTGGTTGGACCATCGGAATTGTCGTGAGGCGATTTCCGGTGGTGGTTCATGGTGGAGGCGGCGTGGAAAATGAGGCGGTTAGGGTTATACAGGTGAGGGTGAGAGACAGGAGAAATGAGGTGAATTTTTTTGTTTTGGGGGTGGGTTGACCCGGTTTGGACAGTTATATGAGAAGTACAAAGCAGTTCCGAGCCGTTGGATGATGAAAATCCAACGGCTGTGATGAAATGAGGCAAAAACGGGGTCATCTGGGGTCATCTGGGATGGACATGGTTAAATGGCTTTGGGCCTAGACTTGGAGAAGGGCATGGGCGGATTTTGGACTGGTTTGGGCTCTAATTTGAGACCCAATTCCGAAAATACACCAACCCTTCTATTTTCAAATTCCCCCCCCCCTTTTTAATTAAAAATCCTAATAATCAATAATCCTAAATTACCTAGAATATAAAAAATTAAACTAATTAATTAATTATAAAATTATAAAAGCTAATTAATCCTATGTTAAAAGAGAAAAATCAATAAAAAGGATAAAAATGTAGAAATTGGCCATTTTTGTAATTTTTATTTTTAATAAAGCAAATAATTAATTAATTAATCCTAAAAATATATAAAAATAAATCCTAATTGTAATGCATGATATTTTTGGTATTTTCGTAATTTAGATAAGACTTAAACATGTATAAAAATACAAATAATTAAATAAAAATATTACAAAATGCCTAAAATAACAAATAATTAAAGGAAGCAACCTAATTATTGAAATTCTGTAGGAGTAACCCATGTGGGGCAAAAATCACGTTCTCACAATGCTATAACCGTTGCACAACTTTACCACTCTCACACCACTCGGTAGAAAGAGTTATTTTGCCCAATTGACTCTCTCGAGGCCAAATGGGTAGGCAAATTAGATCAAGCAACTAGGGTTCAAGTAGGGTGATTACTCTCTCGAGGTTTAACCCGTTAATTGGGACTATCATTTCTCATGAGTCCATCCCAATTATTTGTTGGTTCAATTTTGGAGATTTAAACTCTCTTTATCAAGAAGAGTCAAATCCACAAAGCACAAATCAGTGTTTGCAACCACCAATTCATATATTAAAACATAAAATCAACTCAAATAGCAAACACCCAAAGTCAATCTAACCCTAGATGACAACACCCATCAATTATCCATACTAGGGTTGAGCCACAATCCTAGATAATGGGTTTAGCTACTCATGCTTGAAGGAGAAATTGAAGAAATAGATGAAGAACAAGACGTATTAACTAAATGCTAAATTAAATTACAAGAATCTATTATTAATTTGAAGCTAAGATGCCAAAAATGGCTACAAAGTGAGTTCTCATGAGCGCAGCCCAGTTCTGAAGATAACAGCTGACCTAAAAATGGTAAAATATTCTATTTATACTAAGCTGAAAAAACTGGACAAAAATACCCCTTGCGGGGTCAGTGCGGGCCGCACAAAATGGACCGCGATCGCACAAGGCTCTTGAAATTCAAAATTTAGCTCTCTGAAGTTGGGCTCCGCGGACCACCCAGAATGGACCGCGTCTGCGGAGGTAGCTAGCGCGGTCTGCATAATAACGATCGCGAACCGCATGGCTTGGGCTTGGCATAATTCCAACTCTCTCAATCTCTTGTCCGCGGACTGTACAGAAAGGTAGTGCGGCCGAGGAGCCTTTATCATGGGCTGCTAAAACTGAACCGCGGCCGCGTTGCCTTAAGCCTAGTTTGCCAACTCTCTGAAACTCCTAGTGCGGCCGCGTACCACTTTGCGCGGTCCGCACTAGGCCTGTTTTCCCTCAGATTGCCTAGTCTTTGACACTTGAGCAAATTTCACTCCTTTTTGAGCTGATCCTTGACATTTCGTTACTTTGTTGATCAAACCTGCAATCAAGCACACTTATGAGCCTTTTGGGACTATTTTGTAATAATTTATAACCAAAGCGTAAGCAAGAAGAAGCATAAAACATGGCAAAATCCCTAGTTATCAACTCCCCCAAACTTAAGCTTTTGCTTGTCCTCAAGCAAACAAAATAAGACCCACCCCTTAAGGAAAAATCCAAGTATTTTCAACTATCCTAAAGTATCCTCAACAAGCATCAATTGGGACTAACAATTGCCCTCAATACGAATGAATCATTAACAACTTTTAGCCTTTGAAAAACCACGGATCAAGTGTGACACAAGAGCATCAAGAGTTGACTCACTACATCAAAGAACTCTCTCAATTACTTTGGTCGTTGTGGAACTCAAACTCAAACATCCTCAACTTTTCCTAAGCAAACCTCACCTTTTAGAGTATTGACACATAAACCGAGGTTAATGAGAATTCTTTCATCTCTCTCAAGAAAAAGTCACAAGTCCGATTCTAAGTACCACCCTCATGTAAGTATCCACTAATGCAAGCGTCATTCAACTCAAGATCATATAGGGCTTTTGTGGAGTCAATGTGAAGGCTTTTGGGTAAGGGTAGGACATGTTTTTGTTCAAGTGGGTTCAATCTTCCCTTAAGCACTTCTTTTGCTTCATTTGGCACAAATTTCTTGACTATTTGAGCCATTTCACTTCTTTCTAAGGGGTTAGATAGACACATTGTCACTCTTTATTTTGCGTTTCAAACCATTTCTCCTTTTTCAACTTTCCACGCCTTTCTTTCTTTGCTTTTCTTGAATCCCTTTTTATTCTTTTTCACATTATGCATTCTTTTTGTCTTTTGCTTTCCTTTCTTTTTCATTGCCTTTCCTTTTCTTCATTTTTGTGCCTCATACCACTTGTTGTCATCCTCGTCTCTCCCCCCAAACTTATATTTTTGCCATGTGCTTAAGGAAAAAACGGGTTCCAAGAGAGGGTATATTTTAGAACGCGTATAGGCTTGTAACATGGTTTTCGAAAGAAGAAGGTCTAAGGCTAAAAAAGGTTAACTAGGGATCATATCATTGGTAGGCTATGGATTTGTTCAAAATGTCATTTTGGGTCAAGGAGAGCCTATAATCACTTCTCAAGTCAATTTCCACTTAGGATTTGCCTCAACAAACATTCGGCCAAGTTCTAGACCATTGGCTCGGGACTTGGACTCGCAAATCCGATTTCACACCACACACGCTAAGGGATTGCTAAAGACATCGAGTCAAGGGCCCATAACGACCTTAGATACGATTTGAGCACAAAATGGTCCCGAAAAACCACTTGATGATTATTGGCCAACGCAAGAGTCTCAAGGCCACGACTTTCACCATTCTAAACACAACATTTTATCTTTGACCATGGGATCAAAGGCAAATGTGTTAGGCCTAAGTGAAGCTTTGCTTGAGGTACCCTTAACTATAAACTACCAAAGATAAAAGAAAACAAAAATGGACTCAAACCCTTAAGAAGGTTGTCACACCATCTATCATTGGGAAGAGCCACCCCGCTCACACAATACTCCATCCTTGGAAAGAACCATCGCATTAAGAAAACCAAGAGCTTATTGAAAATGCCAAAAATGAAACAAAAGGCTACGAGCCTATCTATGAAGCTAAAAATGAATTTTTTTTTACAAAAATAGAAAATAAAATGAATATTTACAATAGGGGATTAGAATATACCATGGGGGATGAATATATACAATAATGTAACTTTATGTACAGACCAAACGAAATATAAAAAGTATGATAAAAGTAGCTAATTGTAAGATTATATACAGACCAAGTGAAAATCAAAGAAAGAATAAACTAAATCAGTATCTATATATACAGTCATCCAAGGATAAATAGGGCACACCCCCTCAAATAAAATCTGGCAATGTCCCCAGTGCCAACTAAAGCAAAAATAAGCACCAAAAAGTAATGAAAGGATATGAAGACTCCCTAAGTCGTGTCCGTCTGCATGGGATCATCAGTGGTCCCAGGGTCCTCTGTATGCACGGGAACCTCAGACTGGTTCCCGGTATCGTGCTGCTCAGCTGCTAGGACCTGGGACTAGACCTGGACTGGCTGTAGATCTGGTACATCCTGTGGCTGACTGGAGGAAGCCTTTGGTGGGTCCGCCAATTGGATGATAGCATCATCTGCACTAGGGATCTTCCTCCTTTTCTTTGGAGGTCTCTGCACCAACTCTGTATCTAGGTCTGCTACTGGAACTGCTGCTGGATTTGGGTCCTCAAATAATAAGTTTAAAGGCAGCTGGTCTGCCTTCAGTCTATCCACATCTGCTCTCAACTCCTTCACGGACTCCTTGGAGGTCCGTGTCTTGCGCAGCTTCTTGTGCTCCTTGGCAAGCTCCTTTAGAGCTTTTCCATGTGAAGCCACTGCCTTTGCCAACTCGGCCTGGGTGCTGAGGATCTTCTCCTGGTTATCAAGCAACTTTTTGAAAGCATCCTCTATAGACCGTGAGACCTGAAATGGCGGAGGAGCTAACTAAGCTGCAATGGTGGAGGTCAAGGTGGACAACTTGGATGAAGTAGTATACATCCAGTTGTTCAGGCTCTAAAGTGTCTGGTGCAGTCGGTGGGCTGTGATAGTGTAGGCCCGAGAAGATGGAATCTCTGGGCCAGCTAAAGTAGAAGGACCTGGAGGCACATCAGCAGAAGTGGAAGGTCCGGGAGGCATGGCAGCAACTGTGGAAGTAGGCTTAGTGGAGGCCTCTACCACAGCTGGCTCTTCATAATGGATAGTTGGAGTAGAAGTAGGGGGCTTGTAGTTCATGTCCTTGGGGTTGTCTGGCCCCCTCAAACTATACCATGAAAAAGGATCAACCGGCTTGGCTTTGACATCATACGACTTCTTTTCCACTTCCACGTCCCGGAAATACATAGAGAGGGTGTTGGGGAAAGGGTAGTTTCGGTTAGTTTCTACACCCACAAGAAAGATGAAGCGGGACATCACATTCCCTACATTTATGGGGTAACCTGCCATGATCGATGCAACCAGCACAACTCGGTGGATAGGAAGAGTCTGGTCATGTGTAGTCGGGTCTAACCTGCTGCAAACGAAGGTCTTCCAACCCTTAGCTTGAAAGTTCAGGGTCCCCCTCAGTACTTTTAACCCCACAGTCAACCACTCAGGAACAGTACCTGGGATTGTCAAGTACTAGGCTAACCATAGACGGACCCCCTCACCCATTTCTAACTTAGCCAGATAGAGAGACTCATCTTCTTCATTTAACCCCAAATAATCATTTAGAGATTGCCCGTCAAACAACACCTTTTTTGTTTCAAACCTTGGTCACGTTGGAACATTTGACGATGTGGGCCATATTACAATAGAATTCCCTGACCATATGCCCATTTGCATCAATGCACTTCTCCATAAATATCTCCCAGCCCGGTCTAGTTCTAAACTCCCTTTGCACGCTAGGGTTGTGGGATAGTAAGTCTTTGTCAATGAAGCTCCTCTCTGGTATCAAATACCTCACCGGCCACCACTCCCTAAACTTATGGTAAGCCACTTGGCTCACGAATATATCTTCCCACACTTCGGCCTTCCTAGTTTGGTCAATCCCCCTACCTGAGGTTCACCACCCTCATCTCCGCCTACACTCTCCCCAGATAATGAAGTTATGGGGGAGGTGAAGTCGTCCCCACTATCGGCTGCTGACTCTTCAGATGAATCAGAAACTATATTCACCGGCCTCTTGATAGTGGATGATGCTGGAGAGGTATCTGTCAGTTGGAAATTGGTGGTGATGTGAGTTGGGACTGAGACTGAGACTGAGAAGATGTCTAGGGATGGCACAAACTCATTCCCCAAAGAATGGGAAGCAGCTCTATCTGCAACTCTTATCAACTTTAGGGTCTTTTTTTATGTTTTCTCGAGCTTGAGTGAGTTTGACTATTCTCTTTCCTTTGCCCCCTCAGGAGGAATCACCTATCCCGGGTTGTTTTGATCCTTTGCCTCCCCATTTAACCATTGTCTGCAAACATATACATCTAATATTGTTAGTCTAAGCACTGGCAGTGATACAGATGCAGAATGAATTGTAGAATAGAAACTCAGAAGTTGCAAAAACAGTTGCAGGAACAGGCCAGTGCGGGCCGTAAAAAATGCCAATGCGGACCGCACATAATTGATCGCGGTCCGCACAAGTATAAGACCCCCTCAAACATGTGCTCTGATTCTCACCACCGCAGACCGTACAAAATGGTCTTGCGGCCGCGGTGGGCCAGCACGGACGGCACAAAGTGCAATGCGGCCACGCCAGCACAATTCGAAGCTCAGAACATAAGCACCGCAGACTGCACAAAAGTAACTGCGGTTCGTGAAGTGTGCTGATTTATGGCACTGAATAAGGTTTCTAATTTTTGCAATTTTGTTCATGTTTTCACCCTACTTTTTCCCTACTCAATTTACCCAATTAATAAAACTCTTTAGGCACACAAAAATTAACAGATATACCAACCTAGCTAACAACTAGAGAAAAATGGGAAGAAGAAGAAGCTATGAGCTATTGTAAATGAAACAAAAACTAAAAGTAAGCACAAAGATATGATTGAAATGTTACCATATGAGTATATGTAATGCAATTAGTCACACTAAGCAAGAGATATGGTCAAACAGAGAGGATGAACAGTAAAAACAAGCTCTGAGAGTTTAGGGTTCGAAAAGGGTAAATGGTGACCCCTGGGATCTATTTATAGAAAATAGTGGGACCCAGCCTTACCTACCATTGCGGCCGCACAAAATGGACCACAGACCGTGTTAGGTTTATGCAGAAGAAGTTTGAGAAGGCAATCTCTGCGGTCCGCACAAAAGCGACCGTGGAGGTCTACCGCGGTCCGCACAAAATGCCATGCGGACATGGTGGCAAACTTTAGAGAGTTATCATTTCCTGCTCATACCAGTGCGGTCCGCACAAAATGGACGTGCGGCCGCACTGGAAAACTTTAAAGACTTAATACTTTTGCAATTATGTCCAGCACTGCATCAACTCAATCCCTGCAGCATCTCACAACCAATTAGCTTAAAAATCAATCCTAACTACCAAGAAAATCAAAAAGAACAAAAAGAAAAACATATGGGTTGCCTCCTAAGAAGCGCCTGATTTAACGTCGTGGCATGACGCGAGTTACCATCATCATTTGAAATGAACCACAGCCACCACATGGCTATCATCAATATTCCCAAGATAATGCTTGACACGATGCCCATTAACCCTAAAGACTTCACCACTTTTGTTCTTCAAATCTAGAGCACCAAATGGGGTTACACATACAACTTCAAATGGCCCACTCCACTTTGATTTCAGCTTTCTGGGAAACAACCTTAGACGGGAGTTGAACAAGAGGACCAAATCACCAACTTTGAACTCCGTTCCATGAGCATATTTGTCATGTAGGTACTTCATCTTGTCCTTATACAAGGACGAACTAGAGTATGCATGGAACTAGAATTCATCAAGTTCATTTAGTTGTTCAACACGAATATTGGCCGCAACATCCCATTCAAGATTTAGCTTCCTCAAGGCCCACATAGCCTTATGCTCCAATTCCACTGGTAGGTGACATGCTTTCCCAAACACTAACCGGTACGGTGACATACTGATTGGGGTCTTGTACGTAGTCCGGTAGGCCCATAGAGCATCATCTAACTTTTTAGACCAATTGGTCCTATTTGCATTGACAGTTTTGGACAAAATGCTCATGATTTCTCTATTTGATACTTCAACTTGGCCACTTGATTGTGGATGGTAAGGTGTAGAGACTTTGTGATTAACACCATACTTAGAGAGCAAGGTATAAAAAGCTCTATTACAAAAGTGTGATCCTCCATCACTAATGATAGCCCGGGGTGTACCAAACCTTGTGAAGATGCTCTTTTTAAGAAATGCCACCACACTTCTAGCTTCATTATTAGGCAAGGCCACGATCTCAACCCATTTTGACACATAGTCCACTACTACAAGAATGTAAGTGTTCCCACACGAGCTAACAAAATGGCCCATAAAATCAATACCCCAAACATCAAAGATATCAATTTCAAAAATTGTATTAAGAGGCATCTCGTCTTTTTTGGAAATCCCGCCCGCTCGTTGGCATTGATCACATCTTCTTACTAAATCATTCGCATCTTTAAACATAGCCGGCCAATAGAAACCACAACTCAAAACTTTCGAAGCCGTCCTCACCCCTCCATGATGGCCACCATAGGGAGTGAGTGACAAGCCTCCAAAATACTCAATTGTTCACCCTCTGGGACATACCTTCTAATTACACCATCCGCGCAAATCTTAAACGAGTACGGATCATCCCAATAAAAATCCAAACTATCCCATTTGAGTTTTTTCCTTTGGTTGGAAGAGAGCTCACACGAGACAATTCCAGTTATAATGAAATTTCCGATGTCTGTGAACCATGGCATGTCACACATAGACACAGAAAGAAGTTGCTCATCAGGGAATGTATCATTTATCTCAAGGCCGTCACATGGCCTTCCTTCCTCCTCCAAGCGGGACAAATAGTCCGCAACTTGGTTCTCACTTCCCTTCTGGTCCACTATTTCTAAGTCAAAATCTTGAAGAAGTAACACCCATCTCATCAATCTTGCCTTGGAATCCTTCTTGGTCATCAAATTCCTAAGGGTGGCATGGTTGGTGTGCACAATTACCTTGCCCCCCATAAGATATGGCCTAAATTTCTCCATGGAAAATACAATGGCTAATAATTCCTTTTCCGTCACCGTGTAATTTCATTGAACTTCATTCATAGTCTTACTTATGTAGTACACGGGATGGAACATTTTGCTAACTCGTTGACCCAACACCGCCCCCACCGCAATGTTACTTGCATCACACATTAGTTCAAAGGGCAAACTCCACTTAGGTGCGGTAATGATAGGGGTAGTGGTCAACTTGTGCTTTAAAAGTCCAAAGGCCTCCATGCATTTTTGATCAAAAACAAACTTAGCATCTTTCTCTAGCAACTTGCAAAGGGGATTCACAACCTTCAAGAAATCTTTGATAAACTGCCGGTAGAACCTGGCATGCCCAAGGAAACTTCTCACCCCTTTTACGGAAGTGGGGGAGGAAGCCTCGAAATGACCTCGATCTTAGCCTTGTCTACCTCAATACCATGCTTAGAAGTCTTATAACCCAACACTATACCTTCTTCAACCATAAAATGGCATTTTTCCCGATTGAGAACGAGATTAGTTTCTTCACATCGGGCCAAGACTCTATCTAAATTTACCAAGCACTCTTCAAAGGTGTGACAACCTGACCCGTCGTCTTATGTGTTATTGCTCCGTTTTCCCCATTTTATGCTTCTTCACGTTTCGTTATCGGTTTGTGGTGTGTTAGAGTTGATTTGGATTGATTTTGATAAGAAATGGGACACTTAGTCTCTTTAAGGAAGGCTTAAGTTAGAAAAGTCAACCAGACATTGACTTATGAGTTATAGGGCTCGGATGTGATTTTCGGTAATTTGGTTAGCTTTAGGGAATGATTTGTGACTTAGGAGCGTGATCAGAATTGAATTTGGAGGTCCGTTGTAGAATTAGGCTTGAATTGGCGAAGTTAGTATTTTGGCGAATTTCGGTTGATAGGTGAGATTTTGATCCGAGGGTCAGAATGGAATTTCGAGAGTTGTTGTAGCTTCGATATGTGATTTGTGATGTCTGTGCAAAATTTCAAGTCATTCGAACGTCGTTTGGTTGGGTTTTTGATCGAATGCGAGTTTTGGAAGTTTTGGTTGAACTTAGGCTTTGATTTGAGGAAATTTGATGATTTTGATGTTAACTATAGTGTTTTGACGGTTCGAGCAAGTTTGAGTAAGGTATTGGGTCACATCTTTGTTTTTGTTTGAGGTCCCGGGGTCCTCGGGGTGAATTCGAGTGGTTAAACGAGAGTTTTTGAAGTTTGCTTCAGGTCTGTTGTTGCTGTCATCTGGTATTTCCGCTTCTGCGGAAATGGACCGCAGAAGCGGCTCCGCAGAAGCGGTAAGGGGTCACAGGTGCGGTTTTTGGGGCTTTGGCATTTTTTGCAGAAGGGGACTAAGGTCCACATAAGCGGTCACCGCAAAAGCGGTTATGGACTGCAGAAGCGGTCCTGGGCAACTTAAGGAAAATTGCAGATGCGGTGGAAAGGCCGCAAAAGCGGTAATCGCAAAAGCGGTAAGTTTGTCGCTGAAGCGAAAAGGGCTGGGCAGAACCCTTTTAATTTAACCTTCGCGAATTTTTGAAAGAACACAACATTTCCACTTCGGACTAAGAGGGTTTTGGGCGATTTTGAAGAGAGTCTCGAGGGCTATCATCAGGTATGGATTCTTGGACTTACAATATGTTATTATGGTGTAAAATCATGGATTAACACTGAAAAATACCAAGGAATTAAAGGTTAAAAATAGAGGTTAGAGTTTGAAACTTAGAGAGTTAACTAGGGATTTGAGGGGTCAAATGGACTCCGATTTTGATAAATTTGATATGTATAGACTCGTGGCGAGACGAGGAATCCGGTAATATGAGTTTTGTAATTTTTTGAGAAGTGGGTCTGGGGCTCGGGTTTTGTTAGTTTCGGGATTTTTGCTATTTCCCGATTATTTTCGATTGGGTATTGTTCTCTTAGCATATTGTGATGTATTCGCTCTATTTTTGGTTAGATGCGACGTGCGTGGAGGCCGATTTGAGGGGCAAAGGTGTCGTGAGCTAGAGATTTCACTGGTTCGAGGTGAGTAATACTTGTAAATGATATTCTGAGGGTTTGAAACCCCGGATTTGCACATCGTGCTGTATTGAGGTGACTTGCACGCTGGATATGAGCGTTGGGTAGAGCACCATTGGGGATTGTGACTTGGTCCATCTCGGTTGTTGATTTTTACCGCGTATTTGACTGAGACTACTTGTTATCGTCATAATTTGGGTTGATTGCCATGTTTGGGCTTCGTGCCAACTATGTGAATCCTTCGGGGATTGATAGCACTATTTTTGCATTATTTTGCATACTATTTGATCTCGGTCCAGGGTTTTAATACTGATTTGCAAACTCGGCCATTTTTCTAAGATTTGAAAACTTAAACAACATTTTATTGACGTTTTGAGCTGAGAACTGTTTAATATTACCCAAGTGGCTTATGCGCATTTCTGGACTAGTATGGATCGGGATGTGCGCCGCAGCAATGTTATAGTGATTTCTGGATATATGGTTGGCTCGGGCTGCGGGCCGCAGCGGTACTGTATTGATATTGAGGCCGAGGGCCTGGTTGATGCCATGAGATGGCTTGATTAATGCGCTTGGGCTGTAGGAGCCCCTCCGGAGTCTGTACACACCCCCAGTGAGCGTCATCGACATTAAATAGATCAGGCTGCACGCCGCAGCGGGTACCAGAGTGTAACGTCTTATGCATTGCATTGCACTCATGCATTTGTTATTATTTTGTAATGTTTGCCATGACATTCCGCACTCTCATATCATTGGCATCCATGCTACTTTTTGCATTGTTTACCAGATACCCTGGTGTTATTTGTTAATGGAGTGCTGTGCCCGAGGGGCTGACTTGCATGCGGACACTATCTGATTATGCATTCATTTGCTTAACTGTTGAAAAAGATATTTTTAAAAGAGGTTTTAACTGAGCCCAGATACTTTCTAAAGGATTTCACGGTTTACTGATTTCTTAAAGGATTGCATTGTTCTTTATAGCATGATGGAGTGCCTTACGTGATTTCTGCTACTTAGTTATTATTTACTCTTATTACTCACTGATTTGGAGTACTCATTTTGCTCCCTGCACCTCGCGTGCAGTTGTAGGTGTTGTTCACCCGGTAGCGGGTTATTAGCTGATTAGAGGTACTACTATTGTAGCTGAGCAAGGTGACCGCAAGCGTTCGCGGCACCGGTCTGCGTCTTTTGATTCCAGATATTTATTTTTTATATTGTTGGCCCTATAGTTGTGTTCGGACTTCCTTATATGCTCGTGACTTGTGACACCTTGGTCGGGTTATGTTGGGTTGTTAATACTTATTAATGTTGCCCTTAAGCTGTATTAGTCTATTCATTTATGTTTAATAATTGTTAAAGAGAGACTGTTTGGGTTAGTTGGCTGGACTTGTCTTCACGAGAGGCGCCATCACGACTGGGTTCGGAATTGGGTCGTGACAAAAGGAGTCACCAACCATACTAAAATCATCCATAAATACCTCCAATATGTCTTCCACCATGTCGGTGAAAATGGCTATCATGCAACGTTGGAAGGTCGCCAGAGCATTGCGCAAGCTGAATGGCATCCGTGAGAAAGCAAATGTACCATATGGGCATGTGAAAGTGGTCTTCTCTTTGTCCTCCGGGGAAATTAAGATTTGATTATAGCCCGAATACTCATCCAAAAAGCAATAGAAAGCTTGCCTCACAAGGCGATTAAGCATTTGGTCAAGGAACAACGACGGGAAATGATCCTTCCGGGTCACCTTGTTGAGTTTCCGGTAGTCCATACAAGCTCTCCACCCAATAACGGTTCAAATGGGAATAAGTTCTTTATTGTCATTTGTCACCACCGTCATCCCTCTTTTCTTTGGTACACATTGGACCAGAAAGGTCCATGAACTATCGGAGATTGGATAAACCACACCCGCATCTAGCCATTTGATCACTTCTTTCTTCACCACCTCTTGCATTGCCTCATTGAGACTCCTTTGGTTTTCTAAGGAAGGCCTTGCCTCCTCCTCCAAAATGATTTTATGCATGCAGAATGCAAGGCTTATTCCCCGAATGTCGGCCAATGTCTGCCCAATTGCTTTCTTCTTCCTTTTGAGAACCGCCAAGGTGGCGTCTACCTGAAAGTTAGTAAGGCAAGAAGAAATAATAATTGGTAAAGTAGAATTTGAGCCTAATAACTCATACCTGAGGTGTGGAGGAAGTGGTTTCAACTCCAACATCGGTGGCTCCTCAATGGATGGCTTAGTAGGTGGAGTTTTCCGATTTTCAAGATCCAAGGACAATTTCCTAGGCTCATAAGAATACGAGCCCATACCGTGCAAAGCATTCACGCATTCCACTCTACTTGCATCATCATTGACATCCATATTTGGAAGCACGACCTCAAGGGGATCCTCCACGTTGATCATAGAACTTGTGTCATCCACTATCACAGCTGTGACAATGTCCACAAAAGAGCACACCTCGGTGCTATTGGGTTGCTTCATGGATTTGCAAACATGGAAGACCACCTTTTTTATCTCCTACTCGGAAGGCTAGCTCACTCGCTTCAACATCAACCAAAGCCTTCCCCGTTGCTAGGAAAGGTCTCCCAAGAATAATCGGGACTTCAAAGTCCACTTCACAATCCAATATGACAAAGTCGGCCGGCAATATAAATTTGTCCACCTGGACAAGTACGTCATCAATTATACCCAAAGGCCTCTTCATCGACCGATCCGCCTTTTGAAGTCTCATTTAGGTTAGCCTAGGTTGCCCAATTCCCAAAGTCTTGAAGACCAAATAAGGCATCAAATTAATGCTAGCCCCCAAATCACAAAGGGCCTTAGCAAAATCCGCACTACCAATAGTGCAAGGGATAGTAAAAGCTCCGGTGTCTTCAAGTTTCGGGGCCATAGAATGTACGATAGCACTCACTTGATGAGTCATCTTAATTGTTTCATACTCCATTGACCTCTTCTTCGTTACCAAATCCTTCATAAACTTTGCATACCCCGATATTTGCTCAAGTGCCTTCACCAAAGGCATATTGATTGTAAGACTCTTCATCATTTCAATGAACTTTCTGAATTGGTTATCGCTCTTTTGCTTTGCTAACCATTGAGGATGCGACGGAGGTGTCCTAGGAAAATGTGCCTTGGCTTTGGGTACCACTGGCTCGGGCATGTCAATCACGTGTTCCCTAGATGGGTTCATGGCATCTTGTGTTTCAACCTCAGCTTCATCAATATCAATCCTCAAATCATTGTCCATATTGACAAGCACATATTTAACAACCAGCGGTGCATCATTATCCGCAACTTGCTTTTCTCTTGAGGCATGCACATCACTGCCTCTCCCACTTCTTGTTGAAACCGCCATCACTTGATTGGTGTTCCTGCCCTTTGGGTTTACTACCGTATCACTTGGTAACGATTGAGAGAGTTGGCATATTTGCACCTCCAAATTCTAAATGGAGGTATTGTGGGAAGCCAATTGAACATCGGAATCTTAATTCTTCTTCATCATTTTTTTGAACATCATTTCTATTCTTCCCATATCACTATCCAAAGAACTAGATCCTTGAGATTGAAACAGGGGCAAATTGTTCGGTTGTTGATACATCGGGGGCCTTTGAAAACCTTGCCCTTGGATGCCTTGATTTCCATTGTTATTCCACCCGCCTTAACCATTGTTGTTATTCGAATTGTTGTTGTTATTTCCATTCCAATTCCCTAGGTTACCCGAATTGTTATCCCCCTAATTTCCGCATTGGTTGTTGTTGTTCCAATACCACCACCTTGTTGATTGCCCCAATTTCCTTGGGGTCACCATTGTTAATTTGAAGAGTTGCCTTGATTGGCTTGATAGTTATTGACATATTGAACCTCTTCACTTTGCTCACCATAACACTCATTTGAAAAACCACCACCATCATCATACCGATCACAATTTCCTTGAGGTTGTTGCCCTCTTTGCCTTCTCTTAAGCATATTCACTCCTTCCATGGAATTGACTTGGCGAGGATTTTGGACTTGTTGTAATTGCGCCTTATCCAATTGATTCATAGTAGTAGTAAGCTCGGCAATAGCTTGGCCATGATCGTGCAATTCCTTGTGCAAATGAATGACCGTGGGATCACCTTGGGGCACATTTGCTCGACTTTGACATGCCGAAGAATTGTTGGCCATCTCATCAAGAACATCACATGCCTCTTGGTAAGAAAGTTTCATAAAATTCCGTCCGCCAATTGGTTCATAGTACATTGATTAGTGGTATTGATGCCCCGATAAAAGGTTTGTTGAATCATCACATCCGTCATATCATTATTTGGGAACTCTTTCACCATTTTTATAAATCTCTCCCATATTTCATGCGAGGGTTTCGTTGGCTCTTGCTTAAAGGCAAAATTTCATCTCGAACCATCGCCATGTGACTCGGCGAAAAGAACTTGGAAATAAACTTGTCCGCCAATTCATCCCACGTTGTGATGGAATAATTGGAGAGTCTTTCTAACCAATCCAATGCTTTACCCCGAAGAGAAAATGGGAAAAGCCTCAATCTCAACGCATCCTTGGACACGTTCATTTGCTTGCTACCCCAGCATGTATCTACGAACCCCTTCAAGTGCTTGTAGGCATTTTGATCGGAGGCGCCCGTAAAATATCCTTGTTGCTCGAGCAAGGTCAAGATGACATTTGTGATTTGAAAAATCCCCGCCCAGATTTGGCGAGGAATGATGGCACTTGCATATCCTTGATTTAGGAGGACTCTTGGAGCCACTCTAGGTGGTGGCGGAGGAGGGTCCGGGATATTGTTGTTGTCATTTGCATTGGCTTGACAGCCTCTACGTGGAGCTTGAGGTAAAATAGGAACGTCTTCTTGATCAAGATCATCTACCTCCTCCCTCGCATTCACATTGCCAAGAGGGTTATTGGCATTGAGAGCCATTTGTACTTGAGTAATCGACACAAACAAAATCAGTAACAAAGAAGTAAAAAAGAACAACATACAAGACTACTAAATAGATAGCCAAAAACCTTAAGCTCCCCAGCAATGGCGCCAAAAAGTGATCGCAACCAACTCCACGCTACTAAAGCGTAGGAGAAGAGGGTCACAATAGCTTTTACCCGATATGAGGGTCGGGATCGAATCCTCAAAGAGCTAGAAGGGAAATCAGGTATCTACTTAGAATAGAGTTGCGTGTGTGTTCTTAGATGATCTTCTCTTTATTTTTGGGGTTTTCAATTATAAACTACTATTATCAAACTACTAATTAAAACTAGACTATGCTATGTGATAATTGCTAAAGTTGTATCTACTGGGAAGAATGGCACTAGGGTCGAGACATCACCTAGGTGGCTAATTAACGAGTAGATGTTACTAAGGTTCGATTGATATAATTGGGGCTTATGCTATAACCTTTGAACAATTTTACCTACTCTCACACCTCTCGGTAGAGAGAGTGATTTTGCCCAATTGACTCTCTCGAGGCCAAATGGGTAGGCAAATTTGAACAAGCAACTAGGGTTCAAGTAGGGTGATTACTCTCTCGAGGTTTAACTAGTTAATTGGGACTATCATTTCTCATGAGTCCTTCCCAATTTCTTGTTGGGTCAATTTTGGAGATTTAAACTCTCTTTATCAAGAAGAGTCAAATCCCAAAGCACAAATCAGTGTTTGCAACTACCAATTCATAGATTAAAACATAAAATCAACCCAAATAGCAAACATCCAAAGTCAATCTAACCCTAGATGGCAACACCCATCAATTATTCATACTAGGGTTGAGCCACAACCCTAGATAATGGGTTTAGCTACTCATGCTTGAAGGAGAAATTGAAGAAATAGATGAATAACAAGACATACTAACTAAATGCTAAATTAAATTACAAGAATCTATTGTTAATTTGAAGCTAAGATGCCAAAAATGGCTACAAAGAGAGTTCTCACGAGCGCAGCCCAGTTCTGAAGATAACAGCTGACCTAAAAATGGTAAAATGTTCTATTTATACTAAGCTAGAAAATTGGACAAAAATACCCCTGCAGGGTCAGTACGGGCCGCACAAAATGGACCGTGGTCGCACAAGGCTCTTGAAATTCAAAATTTAGCTCTCTGAAGTTGGGCTCCGAGGACCGCGCAGAATGGACTGCGGCCGTGGAGGTAGCTAGCGCAGTCCGCACAATAATGACCGCGGACCGCATGGCTTGGGCTTGGCATAATTCCAACTCTCTGAATCTCTTGTCCGCGGACCGCACAGAAATGTAGTACGGCTGCGGAGCCTTCATCGCAAGCTGCTAAAATTGAACTGCGGTCGCGTTGCCTTAAGCCTAGTTTGCCAACTCTCTGAATCTCCTAGTGCGGCCGCATACCACTTTACGCGGTCCGCACTAGGCCTGCTTTACCTCAAATATCCTAGTCTTTGACACTTGAGCAGATTTCACTCCTTTTTAGCCGATCCTTGACATTTCGTCACTTTGTCGATCAAACCTGCAATCAAGCACACTTATGAGCCTTTTGGAACTATTTTGTAATAATTTATAACCAAAGCATAAGCAAGAAGGAGCATAAAACATGGAAAAATCCCTAGTTATCAGTTATCTCCTGCGAAGAGTTCCGGGGTTGTGTGATCCTTATGTGGCTATTAGAAGATCTCATGTGCAGGTGAAATGTAAGTGTTGAAATTTGAATTTTGGGTTGCTTAAGAGAGTGAGCTTAATTGTTGCGAGAATGAGTACGAGATTTGTCGAAGATTTAAAGTACTAGATGATCTGTGTTTTCACAAGCTTACAAAGGATTCGAGTTTAATCTCATTATGGTATTGTGGCATCAATAGAGTATAAGTGTTATGAGTTATTGAGTGTATTTTGATCTATGGGTTTGAGTCAAGTGGGGGAGTCTGTTATGAGTTGTTGATTGCACAGTCAGGTATTATGTTGGTTCCTGTTTGAGGCATGCGGGTGAATCAATTAGGGCTTGCAGAAATTGAGACCGAGGATAGCTCAAGTAAAGGAAAATGTTTGATGAAGGTTATATTTTGCTTCATAGAGTAAGAGAATCACAGGATGTCTTAAGTTGTTGTTGGTAAAGAATGCTCGGTGCATAGAGCAGGAGGTTGCTTGGTTGTATTGGGATGAGGATTACATTTTATTGTGTTAGAGTGCCAATTAGGCATGGGTGGTTCTGTTCGTTGGGGAAGGTAAATTGCAGTTTCAATAAAAGTGAATGACTCTTGAAAGTGGTTCTAATGTGTTCAAGATATTACATGTAACAGCAGAGTAAATTGTTTTGGATTGTGGTGCCTTTGGGAATATTTGGGAGAGTATTTAGTGGTTTAAGGGTCTTAGATAGTGTGATCTATGCTCGGGTCTCGTGTGGTGAGCTTGGGTTGAGGAATTGTGGTGCTACATCGAGAGGGAATATCAAGTCGAAGATGAATCGAAAGGAAATTTAGATAGATGGAATAGGTTGATAGTAGACCGGATTGGTATGGTAAGGATATGATTAATTCCTTGTGCGTGTTTGAGGCAATGAGTTCTTACAGGTATTTTGTGGCAATGCTCTTGGGTTTTGATGGCTTGCTTATCTTGGTCGAGTTAGAAGGAATCAGTCCTGGCAGAGCTGATTTGCGCAAAGGGGACTCGGAGGGTTCTTGATGGTTTTACCGCAGTATGGGGATGTATATTTTCTATGGGCATGCGGAGTATGGTATGTATAGTGATTTTTCTTCTAGATGGGACCTATGGATAGTTCTTGACTAGCTGAGTACGTAAATGTCTGTGGCTCGGAAGGGAGGTGAAGTTCTCATGTTATCCTCGGATGGTATGGTACATGTGGTATGTTGTGAGGATCAAGATTTGCGTGTAGGTTACAATTCAGTTCTGAAAGGAAGTTTAAAAAACTCTTAGGCAGCAGGTAGCCCCAGATGATTAAGGAAATGGTATTGCTAATTGGAAATGATTTGACGTGAGTATATGTTTTCAGAAAAATGGCAATGTTTTTAAGTTGATGGCACTTTGGCGGTATTGCAACACTTTCTGGCTAGATCAACTGCTGGTATTCGAGTTTTCTTGGTGGCATAGAGGAATTTTTTGGTATCTCTCATGAAATGACTGGGTATTAGAGGTGTGGCATGTAGTCGGACGGTGAAATATGGATCGGATATGGTGATTCATGTGCCGTGTGGATTTGGAGATGGAAGTTCTCATATTCAGGCTATGTTGTGGTTGTAGATCGTGTGTATCGGCAGCATTTAGTGAATATCGGGGTTTAGAGACCCGGGAGGATCTTTGTTTCTCGGTATATTAGATCTTGGATGTGATATTGGGTTCAGACTGGTTGTCTCTGGGTTGTGTTATTCTTGACTATTGCGCTAAAGTGGCACTATTGGCTAGGCTGGAAATGTCACAGTTTGAGTGACGATGTTCAACGGATTGTGTCCTATCGGAGAGATTTTATATTCCGAAGACCCAGCGGACGGCTGGGAAGGATCGCCTTTCTTATTTGGGCTCTTGTGATGAGTGTTAGTGTTGAGGCTCCTCATATTGATTCGGTTCTGATGGTGAGGGGCTTTTCGGATGTGTTTTTTTGTGGCCGAGCATGTTACCGGATAGGGTTGTCGATTTCGGTACTGATTTTGTGCCGGGCACCGTATCGTATGGCGCCGACAGGAGTTATAGTAGTGGAAGGAGCAGCTTCAGGCTTCCTTGGTAAGGAGTTTATTGGCAGGCCAATGCGGATGCGTGTTCTAGCTTGAGTCGGCTTGGTTGGCCCCGAATTGTATTGTTGAGGGATAGGTGGATTCGACCGTTATTGAGCTTGTTAGTGATCTGGGGAGATCTATAAGCTACAATTCTGTGTTGCAAGAAGTTATGATTTATTGGTTATGGGCACATATGGTACGGTTCATTTGGGGTCTCATAGTGGAAGACGAGTGGGATTAGTGTTGCTCGGTGAATGGCGTATTGGTTATGTCATATCGGGTTTGTGTGGTATATATTATCTGTTTCACTGTAGGTATGATGATGTGCTTTGATTCCAGACATCAAATTGTGCGTGGTTGTCGCTTTCGAGCATAGTGACTGGAGGGGTTCATATGGAGTAGTGTTTGATAAGATCGCACATTGTAGTGAAGCTATGTGGAGATATGACTTTGCGGTTAGATTTGTGTGTTCTCTATGATGAGAGACGGGTTCACAGCCTTATGTTGTGATGGTACTGGTGAGCTTGAGGTACAACTTTTTCATTTGAGTCATTTTCATGATTTGAGTATGTTCGGACCGTTGCTTATTAGTGCGCGTATTATGCAAGTTGTGGCTTAGGCCTACATTGATATGCCATGTCACCAAAGTGGTGTATTAGAATAAAGGAGATCGGTGGGATCATTAATAAATACGAACGAATTCGATTTCAGCATGTTAGAAGGATAATATCAAGGTTCGGCTTGGAAATTGCTATGGTATTTGCCAAAGGAGAAATAGCTTCATGAATGGTTGACCTGAGAAATGGTTATGGTTTATTGCGTGTTTCATTTATTGTCGATAGTATATGAAAGTGTTGGAATGAGACTTGTGTCGATAAGAGGTTTTCTACTAGTATTCGGTTGTTGTGGGCAGCTGCTGTGAATAGAAGTTATCGCTACGATTGTTTGAGCTATGTGGTATATCATGGGATTGCTCCCGAGGTTGCAGGCATGGGTTATTATAGCTGGGTCGGGTCTATTCAGAGTATAGGTGTGAGGTTTTGATCGTATTGATGGTTTCACAAGTGAAAATGTGGTTCTATGGCATATGGGCCAGATTGGATTGTGCAATTTCAGTTTCAATGTGCTATTGGCCCTATATGAGATAGGGTGATGTGGGATCACCCCCTGGTATATGCATGGTAAGGTTATTCAGCGATTGGTTGATCTTTAGAACAACTCTGGGCACGTTCGATGAGGAACATATGTTTAAGTGGGGGAAGATGTAACGACCCGACCGGTCATTTTGAGTTTTTGCAATTTTATCGCCAGTTCTCGGGTATGACTTGCCCCATGTGATGTATTATGACTAAGGTAGATCGTGGGTTTTGGTTTTCATGGAAATCAGAATGAATTTAAATGAACAGTTCTCAGTTGTATCTTGAAATTTGAAAGGTTTGACCAAGATTTGACTTATTTGTTTATGAACTCAGATTGGAATTTTTATGATTTGGTTAGCTCCGTTGGGTAATTTGGGACTTACGAGCATGATCGAAATGCATTTTGGAAGTCCGTGGAAGGTTTAGGCTTTAATTTGCGAAAGTGAGATTTCGGCATTTTCTGGTGGATATATGAGATTTTGATATAGAGGTCGGAATGGACTTTCAAGAGTTGATGTAGCTTCGTTATGTCATTTGGGATGTGTGTGAAAAATCAGGTCATTTGGATGTGGTTTGGTCGGGTTTTTGATCAAAAGTGTATTTTGGAAGTTTTTGGAAAACTTAGGCTTGAATTCGATGAGTTTTGGGTAATTTGATGTTGTTGAGGTATTTTGATGACTGTAACAAGTTTGAATGAGGTTATATGGTGTGTTGGTGCTTTTGGTTGAGGTCCCGGGAGTCTCGGGTGAGTTTCGGAGGGTTGATCGGATCATTTAAAGTTGAAGAAAATTGCAGATTTTGGTCTTCAGCAGTAGCAGGCATTTTTCTCTTCGCGTTCGCGAGAGGACCCATGCATTCGTGACGAGTCAGCTGAGGAATGTGGAAATTTAGCCTTCGCGTTCGTGAGTCTGTCTACGCGTTCGTGTAGGGCTGAGAGATTGTGCATCGCGTTCGCAATTGTGGTCTCGCATTCGCATAGAAGGATTGAGCAGCTGGAGCTTCAGTGGAATTAAGTCATCGCGTTTGCGATGGAAGCGACGCGTTCACGAAGGTCAAGGATGGGGAAGCATTGCGTTCAAAACTAGCATGTCGCGTAAGGTAAAAATTGGTTAACTTAAGTTTGTGCTAAGCGTTCGCGAGAGGTTGACCGCGTTCGCGATGAAGGAAAGTCAGGCCTGGGCAGAAAGCTTTTAAGTTATTTCATCCGCGATTTTGGGTCATTTTTCCTCCATAGCTGCTCACTTTTAGAGATTCTTGAAGGAAATTAAAGAGGGATTCAAGGGGAAACGACTCAAGGTAAGAAATTTGGTCTTAAAACTCGATTATATTGTGAAATCCACCTAGAAATTCATGAAGAACTAGGGCTAAAACTGAAGAACTAGGGCTTGAGAAATTGGACTTTTGGTTTGGGATTTGAAAGATCATTTGGGGTCAGATTTGAGAACTTTGATATGTATGAACTCGTGGGGAGATAAGGAATCTAATGATGTGAAATATTTTGAGTTTCGAGAAGTGGGCCCGGGGCTCGGGTTTTGGTAATTTTGGGATTTGTGCCCGTTATTGATTGTTTTCGCTTGGGATTTGTTCCCTTAGCATATTGTGATGTATTCATTCTTATTTTGGATAGATTTGACGCACGTGGAGGCCGATTTGAGGGGCAAAGGCGTCGCAAGCTAGAGATTTTGCCGGTTCGTGGTGAGTAATGATAGTAAATGATGTTCTGAGGGTTTGAAACCCCAGATTGCACATCGTAGTGTTATATTGAGGTGAGACACTCGCTTGATGATGAGAGTGGGGTCGTTTACTATTAGGGATTGTGACTTGGTCCGTCCCGAATTATGATTTTACCGCGTATTTGACTAAAACTTTTTCATTATCATCATGATTTGGACTGATTCTCATATTTGGGCTTCGTGTCAACTATTTGAACCCTTCGGGGATTCTTATCACTATTTCCTCACTATATTGACTTATTACTTGAACTTAGTCATGTTGTTTTCCTCTATTTAACAACTCAACCACTTTTAATCAGTTTTGAGACTTAAATGATATTTTAAATGATGTTTTGGGCTGAGAACTACTGTTTTACTAATGACCGAGGGGATTGTGATGATTTTCTGATTTAGTGTGGCCGAGGGCCAGATGTGAGGATAACTGAGTGATATGAGATCGAGGACCTAAGATACATTTATACACCATGAGGTGGCTTTAGCGATGTGAGGCTGAGAGCCGAGAGTTGATGCCACGAGGTGGCTTGATATAACGCTTGGGTCGTAAGGGCCCCTCCGGAGTCTGCACACCCACAGTGAGTGCGGGTACCCACTGTTCTAAGAGTGAGCCCGAGGGGCTGATATTGTTTTGAGAGTGAGCCCCAAGGGCTGATATTGTTATGAGAGTGAGCCCGAGGGGCTGGTTCTGTTCTGAGATATTGCCCGAGGGGTGAACCTTTATGTGTTCATCTTTTATATTTACTTGTCATTTTATCTGTTATGCTGTGATAATTGTGCCCGAGGGGCAGATTTTCTATGCTTATCGGCACTAACTGTTTTGTATTCATTTGTGTAACTGATGAAAAAGTCATTTTTAAAAGAGGTTTAAACGTAGCTAAGATGTTTCTTAAGATTTCATAGCTTCACTGCTTTTTCTCAAAAGGTTTTACACTGCTTCTATACAACATATTGATTTGCTTTACGTGATTTCTTACTGCTCAGTAGTTATTTGCCTTTATGACTCACTGATTTGGAGTACTCACTTTAGTCCCTGCACCTTGTGTGCAGATGCAGGTATTTATACACCCGATAGTGGGTTTTGGCTGATCGGCGGCAGAGTTATCGGAGTTTAGTGAGGTGGCTGCCAGCGTTCGCAGCACCGATTTCTCCCTTTTTGTTCATTAGTCCTGTTTTGTATATCTCATACCTTGTAGTTGTATTTATAACTTGATGCTCGTGACTTGTGACGCCTCGAGGTCGGGATTGTATATAAATTCCGTACTGTTCTTTCATACTTCGATTATGAAATATTATTTAATTAAAGGCTTAAAAAATGACTCTTAATGGCTAAAGGGTTAATATGTGTGTTGTGTTGACTGGCCTTGTCTTCACGAGAGGCGCCATCACGATCGAGATGGATTGGGGTCTTGACAAGTTGGTATCAGAGCCTAGGTTACATAGGTCTCATAAGTCATGATCTGGTTTTGTAAAATCTCGTGGATCGGTATGGAGACGTCTGTATTTATCCTCGAGAGGCTGCAGAACCTTTAGGAAAACTTCACATTCTTGAATTCTTATCGTGCGTCCTTGATTCAGCTTGAAAAATAACTCTTGCAATTCCTTTCACGTGATTGCATGCGCGCATGAGCGCTAACTATCATATGTGCCTTGATGGCTTGTGATTCCTCGATCGAGGGGCAAGATGTGATCTTTGTAAGTTGATGTCGGGCCAGTCTGAAGGACATGAGGTCGGATCTTTGCCTATGGCTTGAACACCGAGATGCTAATTCTGTGAGCAAGTGTTGTGAATTTATATGTTTGGAATTGTCCCTATTAGTGGAAGTGACGTCTGGATAACTATGTGATGAGTATGTTGTACTGCAAGATATATCTATATGACATGGGAGTGATGAGAAAGGCCTACTGAAGGATAGAGGAACTATTAGGTGCTGGAATTCCATCTTGATTCGAGGTATAGCCCTAAGTTATGGGCGTATGAAGGATCTTTTCATGTTTTCCAGTTGAGAACGAAGTAAATTTCATGTTGTGGTATGAGTTCAGACTCAGGAAGACTAAGTAACTGTGTACAGTTTATGACGGTGGAAGTATACAGAAATGTTAGTTTGGAGGCAAAGCAGGTGGTTATCTCCTGCGAAGAGTTATGGGGTTGTGTGATCCTTATGTGATTGTTAGAAGATCTCATGTGCTGGTGAAATGTAAATGTTGAAATTTGAATTTTAGGTCACTTAAGAGAGTGGGCTTAACAGTTGCGAGAATTGTTATGAGTTATTAAGTGTATTTTGATATATGGCTTCGAGCCAAGTGGGGGAGTCTACTGTGAGTAGTTGATTGCACGGTCAGGTGTTATGTTGGTTCCAGTTTGAGGCGTGTGGGTGAATCAGTTATGGCTTGCGGAAATTGAGATCGAGGATGGCTCGAGTAAAGGAAATTTTTTGACAAAGGTTATATTATGCTTCGTAGAGTAAGAGAATCACGGGATGTCTTAAGTTGTTATTGGTAAAGAATGCTCGGTGCATAGAGTAGGAAGTTGCTTGGTTGTATTGGGATGAGGATTACATTCTGCGGTGTCAGAGTACCAATTAGGCACATGTGGTTATGTTTGTTGGGGCAGGTAAATTGCAGTTTGAATAAAAGTTAATGACTCTCGAGAATGGTTCTAATGTGTTCAAGATTCTACATATAATAGCAGAGTAAAGTGTTTTGGATTGTGGTGCCTTTGGGAATATTTGGGAGAGTATTCAACGGCTTATGGGTCTTAGATAGTGTGATTTATGCTCGGGTCTCGTATGGTGAGCTTGGGTTGAGGAATTGTGGTGCTACAATGAGAAGGAATATCAAGTTGAAGATGAATCGAAAGGAAAATTAGATAGATGGAATAGCTTGATAGTAGACCGGAATGGTATGGTAAGGATATGATTAATTCCTTGTGTGTGTTCGAGGCGATGAGTTCTTACATGTATTTTGTAGAAATGCTCTTGGGTTTTGATGGCTTGCTTAGCTTAGTCGAGTTAGAAGGAATTAGTCCTGGCAGAGCTGATTTGCGCAAAGGGGACTCGGAGAGTTCTTGATGGTTTTACCGCGGTTTGGGGATGTATATTTTCTATGGGCATGCGGTATATAGGATGTATAGTGATTTTTCTTCTAGATGGGACCAATGGAAAGTTCTTGACTAGCTGAGTACGTAAATGTCTGTGTCTCGGAAGGGAGGTGAAGTTCTCATGTTATCCTAGGATGGTATGGTACATGCGGTATGTTGTGAGGATCGAGATTTACGTGTAGGTTACTGTTTAGTTCTGAAATGAAGTTTATAAAACTCTTAGGCAGCAGGTAGCCTTAGATTATTAAGGAAATGGTATTGCTAATTGGAATTGATTTGACGTGAGTATATGTTTAAGAAAAAGGGCAATGTGATTAAGTTGATGGAACTTCGGCGGTATTGCAGCACTTTTTGGCTAGATCGGCTGCTGGTATTCGAGTTTGCTTGGTGGCACAGAGAAATATTTGGGTATCTCTCGTGAAACGACTGGGTAATAGATGTCTGGCATGTAGTCGGACGGCGAAATTGGGATCGGATATGGTGATTCATGTGTCGTGTGGATTTGGAGATGGAAGTTCTCATATTCAAGCTATGTTATGGTTGTAGATTATATGTATCGGCACTGTTTAGTGACTATCGGGGTTTGAAGACTCGAGCGGATCTTTGTATCTTGGTATATTAGATCTTGGATGTGATATTGGGTTCAGATTGGTTGTCATCGTGTTGTGTTATTCTGGACTATTATGCTAAGGCGACACTGTTGGGTAGGCCGAAAATGCCACGGTTTGAGTGGCGATGTTCAACGGATTGTGTCCTATTAGAGAGATTTTATATTTCGAAGACCCAACAGATGGTTGGGAAGGATTGCCTTTCTTATTTGGGCTCTTGTGATGAGTGTCAGTGCTGAGGCTCCTCATATTAATTTGGTTCCGGTGGTAAGGGCTTTTCAGATGTGTTTTTTTGTGGCCGGGCATGTCGCTGGATAGGGTTGTCGATTTTGGTACTGAGCACCGTATCGTATGGCACCTGCAGGAGTTATAGTAGTGAAGGAGCAGCTTCAGTCTTCCTTAGTAAGGAGTTTGCTGGCAGGCCAATGCGGATGCGTGTTCTAGCTTGAGTCGGCTTGGTTTTCCCCGAATTTTATTGTTGAGGGATATGTTGATTCGACCGTTATTGAGCTTATTACTGATCTGGGGAGATCTATGAACTACATTTTTGTGTTGCGAGACATTATGATTTATTGGTTATGGGCACATATAGTGCGATATATTTGGGGTCTCATAGTGGAAGACTAGCTGGATTAGTAATTGGGTGTTGCTCGGTGAATGGCATATACGTTATGTCCTATTGGGTTTGTGTGGTATATGTTATTTGTTTCACCATGGGTATGATGATGTGCTTTGGTTCCAGACATCAAATTATGCGTGGTTGTCCCTTTCGAGCATAGTGATTGAAGGTGTTCATGTGGAGCAGTGTTTGATAAGATCGCACATTGCAGCGAAGCTATGTGGAGATATGACCTTGCAGGGTTAGATTTGTGTGTTCTCTATGATGAGAGACGGGTTCTCAGCCTTGTGTTGTGATGGTATTGGTGAGCTTGAGGTACAACTCTTTCATTTGAGTCATTTTCATGATTTGAGTATGTTCGGACCGTTGCTTATAAGTGCGTGTATTATGGCCTACATTGATGTGCCATGTCACCAAAGTGGTGTGTTGGATTAGATGATATCATTGGGATCATTAATGAATACGAACGAATTCAATTTCAGCATGTTAGAAGGATAATATCGAGGTTAGGCTCGGAAATATGCTATAGTATTTGCCAAAGGAGAAATAGCTTCATGAATGGTTGACCTGAGAAATGGTTATGGTTTGTTACGTGTTTCATTTATCGTCGTTAGTACATGAAAGGGTTGGAATGAGACTTGTGTCGATAAGAGGTTTTCTACCAATATTCGGTTGTTGTGGGCAGCTGCTGTGAATAGAAGTTATTGCTACGAGTGTTTGAGCTATGTGGTATATCATAGGATTGCTCCCGAGGTTTCAGGCATGGGTTATTACAGCTGGGTCGGGTCTATTCATAGTATAGGTGTGAAGTTTTGATCGTGTTGATGGTGTCAGAAGTGAAAATGTGGTTCTATAGCTTATGGGCCAGATTGGATTGTGCAATTTCAGTTGCAATATGCTATCGGCCCTATATGAGATATGATGATGTGGCATCACCCCTGAGTATATGCATGGTAAGGTTATTCAGCGATTGGTTGGTTTATAGAACAACTCTGGGCACGTTCGAAGATGAACGTATGTTAAAGTGGGGGAAGATGTAATGACCCGACCGGTCGTTTTGAGTTTTTGCACTTTGATCGCCATTTCTCAGATATGACTTGCCCTGTGTGATGTACTATGACTGAGGTAGATCGTTGGTTTTGGGTTTCACGGAAATCGGAATAAATTTGAAAGAACAGTTCTCAGTTGTAGCTTGAAATTTGAAAGATTTGACCAATATTTGACTTATTTGTATATGAGCTCGGATCGGAATTTTCATGATTTAGTTAGCTCCGTTGGGTAATTTGGGACTTAGGAGTGTAATCGGAATGCATTTTGGAAGTCCGTGGAAGGTTTAGGCTTGAATTGGCGAAAGTGAGATTTCGGTGTTTTCCGGTGGATTGGTGAGATTTTGATATAGAGGTTGGAATGGGATTCCGAGAGTTGCAGTAGCTTCATTATGTCATTTGTGATGTGTGTGCGAAATTTCAGATCATTCGGATGTGGTTTGGTCGGGTTTTTGATCAAAAGTGTATTTCGGAAGTTTTTGGAAAACTTAGGCTTGAATTCGACGAGTTTTGGATAATTTGATGTTGTTGAGGTGTTTTGATGATTGGAACAAGTTTGAATGAGGTTATAGGGTGTGTTGATGCTTTTGATTGACTTCCCGGGGGTCTCGGATGAGTTTCGGAGGGTTGATCGAATCATTTGAAGTTGAAGAAATATGCAGATTTTGGTCTTTAGCAGTTGCAGGCATTTTTCTCTTCGCGTTCGCGAATAGTCAGCTGAGGAATGAGAAAATTTAGCCTCCGCATTTATGAGGTAGTCTACACGTTCATGTAGGGCTGAGAGATTGTGCATCGCGTTCGCAGTTGTGTTCTCACGTTCGCATAGAAGGATTGAGCAACTGGAGCTTCAGTGGAATTAAGTCATCGCGTTCGCGATAGAAGTGACGCGTTCGCGAAGGTCAAAGCTGGGGAATCATTGCTTTCGCGACTGGCATGTCACGTTTGCATAAAGTAAAAATGTCAACTTAAGTTTTTGCTACGCGTTCACGAGAGGTTGACCATGTTCGCATAGAAGGAAAGTCAGGCCTGGGCAGAAAGCTTTTAAGTTATTTCATCCGCGATTTTGGGTCATTTTTCCTCCATAGATGCTCACTTTTGGATATTCTTGAAGGAAATTAAAGAAGGATTCAAGGGGAAACGACTCAAGGTAAGAACTTTGGTCTTAAAACTCGATTATATTGTGAAATCCACCTAGAAATTCATGAAGAACTAGGCCTAAAATTGAAGAACTAGGGCTTGAGAAATTGGACTTTTGGTTTGGTATTTGAAAGACCATTTAAGGTCGGATTGAGAACTTTTGATATGTATGAACACGTGGGGAGATAGGGAATCTAATGATGTGAAAATTCTGAGTTTTGAGAAGTGGGCCCAGGGCTCGAGTTTTGGTAATTTCGGGATTTGTGCCCGTTATTGATTTTTTTCGCTTGGACTTTGTTCCCTTAGCATATTGTGATGTATTCGTTCTGATTTTTGATAGATTAGTCGTGCGTGGAGGCCGATTTGAGGGGCAAAGGCATCGCGAGCTAGAGATTTCGCCGGTTCGAGGTGAGTAATGATTGTAAATGATGTTCTGAGGGTTTGAAACCCCGGATTGCACATCGTAGTGCTATATTGAGGTGAGACACGCGCTTGATGATGAGAGTGCGGTCGTTTACTATTGGGGATTGTGACTTGGTTCATCCCGATTGATGATTTTACCGTGTATTTGACTGAAACTTATTTGTTATCATTATGATTTGGACTGATTGTCATATTTGGGCTTCGTGCCAACTATTTGAACCGTTCGAGGATTCTTATCACTATTTCCTTACTGTATTGACTTATTACTTGAACTCAGTCATGCTGTTTTCCTTTGTTTTACAACTCAGCCATGTCTACTCAGTTTTGATACTTAAATGATATTTTGGGCTGAGAACTACTGTTTCACTAATGCCCGCGGGGCTTGTGATGATTTTCTGATTGAGTGTGGCCGAGGGCCAGATGTGAGGATACACTGAGTGATATGAGGCCAAGGGCTTGAGATACATTTTTACGCCACGAGGTGGCTTGAGTGATGTGAGGCCGAGAGCCGAGAGCCGAGAGTTGATTCCACGAGGTAGCTTGATATAGCGATTGGGCCGTAAGGGGCCCCTCCGGAGTCTGCACACCCACTGTGAGTGCGGGTACCCATTGTTCTAAGAGTAAGCCCAAGGGGCTGATATTGTTTTGAGAGTGAGCCCGATGGGCTAGTATTGTATGAGAGTGAGCCCGAGGAGCTGGTACTATTCTAAGATATTGCCCGAGGGGCGAACCTTTATGTGTTCATCTTCCATATTTACTTGTCATTTTATCTGTTATGCTGTGATAATTATGCCCGAGGGGCAGATTTTCTGTGCTTATCGGCATTATCTGTTTTGCATTCATTTGCATAACCAATGAAAAAGCCATTTTCAAAAGAGGATTAAACTGAGCTAAGATGTTTCTAAAGATTCCACAGCTTCACTGCTTTTTCTCAAAAGGTTTTCCACTACTTTTATACATCATATTGATTTGCTTTACATGATTTCTTACTGCTCAGTAGTTATTTACCTTTATTACTCATTGAGTTGGAGTACTCACTTTACTCTCTGCACCTTGTGTGTAGATGCAGGTATTTATACACTTGGTAGCGGGTTTTGGCTGATCGGCGGTAGAGTTATGGGAGTTTAGCGAGGTGGCTGCCAGCGTTCTCATTACCGCTTTTCTCCCTTTTTGTTCATCAGTCCTGTTTTGTATATCTCAGACCTTGTAGTTGTATTTATACCCTAATAGATGCTCGTGACTTGTGACACCCCGAGGTCAGGCTTGTATATAAATTCTGCACTGTTCTTTCAAACTTCTATTATGAAATATTGTTTAATTAAAGGCTTAAAAAATGACTCTTAATGGCTAAAGGGTTAATATGTGTGTTGTGTCGGTTGGCCTTGTCTTCACGAGAGGCGCCATCACGACCGGGCCGGATTGGGATCGTGACATGTTGTCTGTATCTAAAAAAAAAATTTTCATAAAGAATTATCTTTTAGTAGTAATTAGCCATCTATAGGTACCATTTGCTATATTACGGATTATAGATACCTTTTATGTGGTTATAAGATATATTTGATGTATTTAAGTTATTGTATTCATGAATGCAGGATATGGCACTTGATAGGAACATGTGGAGGTCGAGTATTAGGGTTATAGGCTAGGAGGTAGTTGAGTTTTGCCTTATGCCATAACTTTGGGAGACTAGTTTGGTGGGGATACTATTTTGCTTTGTCTATGTATCAATCCTTTATTTTCATGTTGTTCCTATTTTTCATATATATATATATATATATATATATATACACTTTCATGCTATTTCTATGGTGTTACTAATATTGTCTTCGTTTGTCCTTTTGTCTTTTTGAGCCGAGGGTCTTCCGGAAACAGCCTCTCTCCTCCTTTGGAGTAGGGGTAAGATCTGCGTACACACTACCCTCCCCAGACCCTACTAATGGGATTTCACTGGGTTGTTGTTGTATTCATGAATGCAGTAGCAAAAATAGGCATAAATCAAGGAAGTCCAGCTAATCAGTAGTTGTATTCTAGTTTATTCGACTGTATTCATGGAGTGAAACATGGGATTACAGGTGGACATATTATTATATTCGACTGTATTCACGGCGTAAAATAGGGGAGTACACTGCTTTTAAAACGGTAAGTGAATCAATTAATATAATAGACTCGCAATATAACTCAACAAACTCAATTATAACACACAAATTTTGTATTTTCAGTTATAAAAAAAATTCTCAACAGAAAAATACACCAAAAACTGTAATATCCCATAATTTTAAACAAGGAGTAGTAGTCATTTAGCAAACTAACCAAAAAAACAAAAAAATGAAATGCACAAAAAGGCTGAAGGCCACCAGATTTTAATCTAGCAAAAAATGATAAAAGAAGAAAAGGTCTAAGGGAAAGGGTACGCAGCAGACAAATAGAGAAAGGAGATTTGGGTGAAAGCCTAATCAAATTAAAAGGGATTAAGGGAAAGGAAAACCCACGACATCAAGGTAAACAAAAGGAAGGGTTAGATATTGAGAATATCAAGCTTCGGCAGATGCTATTCAACACAATAGAAGGAAAAAAGAAAGGAAGGTTCTGTCTATTCTCGTTGAAGGAATTTATAAAGTGGGGAAGAACAAGGTAAGTAAAAATTTACTCAACCTAGCCCATTTAACGGTTGTTTCGTTAATTAGAAACAAGAAAAGATAAGTTACTTTTGATTTAGCACAAATATGAATTTTGAATTAGATGAATAAGTATTTCATTAAATTCATAACAAATAATCTATCCTAATGAAGAACCACTAGGGCTTGTAAAGCACTGCGTAAGAATATGAATACAATTCTTTTAAATCAGTTCCTTTTACCTTGTCTCTGTATATAGAAGTATCATGGTATCAATCCAAAATAAAGAAACAAATAAGAATAAGTAGAAAATTTTAGATCCTATTGATTTAGGTACTACTAAATTGATTAATAGAGAATCAGTAGACATATTTCCGAAAAGATGAAGAAGAGGGAATGTCATGATAAGACCAGTTATGTTAATTGTTCACGAAGCTTATATATAGACCGATTTCGTGATAATATAGGTAGTTGAATGAGTCTTATGGACCGCTCGAGGTGACATGCTTGGTATTTCGACACGAGTACTGTGAGTAGTAATCTTACCGTAATTTGTGTTTTCATAACCTACATGGATTATACATTATTTTGAAAATAAAAGGTGTTACCGAACATTTGAAATTTGCATGTGGGATAAGTCCTTTACTTGATATAGTACCGAACAGTTTACTTGAGATATCTATAGATATTTAAAATATTTTCACTGTTAGTAGACATGTTTTTAGTGTATTTGAGATATGATTACTATTACCGAAATGAGATTACATGATTTGATAAGAATAGAAATGCCCTATACTATTTTGAAAATGCTTTCCTATTAGTATTTACTGATTATAAAGACAAGTATAGATGGGAGGAGACTTTGAAGGATCCCGTAGCTAACGGCGGGTTCGTTAGACCTGGTGCACCTTGTACATATAGATTATAGATTACAGTTATAGCCCTCGCTAGTAGGAATGTAGAACTAGCATACAGTTACAGTTTTCCCTCGAGTAGGGACCTACAGTTATATTTGACTCCTTTTACGAAGTGGTCCCCATAGTGATACAGATTACATGATCCTTTATTAGAAACCTCCCAAACATAAAGATTTGCAATGAGAAAGTGTTTACCGGGTTTATTACCGATTTGCTAAATTAATCTGTTACAAGAAGCACATGGATAGACTCATTATATTTACCATTTTTGAGAGGGCAATTTATTTTTATGATAGCTTATGATTATTATTATATAGACATGTTTTCTGACTTGTTCTCATTAAAAATGATTGTGGTTAAGTATTATTACTCACTAAGCTAGCGACTCACTCCCCGCTATTGTTTTTACAGAGACAGCAGTAGACGCAAGCAACGATTCCGTTATTTAGAGTACACGAGTTGACAGTTTTTGGTGAGCCCCGCATTTATTCGCGTGGGCAAAGATTGTTATTTATTGTTATAGTCTCTTTCTCGAATCTCTTAGAGTCGCTCCATAGTCAATATTTTAGTGTCTTGAGTATTCTTCGTTATTATAAATCTATGTTGAGTATCGCTCATTCTTATCAAATTTGGAGATCAAGTAATATTCTAGTTGTTAGTGGGTAGACTATTAATGGTAGATATTTATTTTGGTTAATTGATAAGGTCGTTGTTATTGAATTGCTATTAGGATGTTTGGTTATTGATTGTGACATGGAAATTTTTGGGATAGTCCAAAAAACAGGAAAAACTCTGTCCAATTGTTTATAAAATACCGATGAGGCTTACTTGGGGCCACTTGCTCCTAGGTGCCGGTCATGATCCTAAGTTGGGTCGTGACAAAGTTGGTATCAGAGCACTAGATAAAGTTGGTATCAGAGCACTAGGTTATTCTTGTGACTAATGGAGCACACGTCGGTAGTAAAATCTCAATTATGGTTATGTAGCTGGCCATTCCCATAATCGTGATTCTGCGAGGGCGTGATAGGATGTGTCTTGTCTTTCTTTCTTATTCCTCCGTACGTGTGTGGCGATTAGGGTCAGATAACTGAATCTATCATTACTTATCCTATTCTTATATGGATCGAACCAATTATCCTATAATAGAATTTGGCTAGAGTTCAAAGACGTCAAATTTCGCCAATAGACATGCAATAATCTCCAAGAAAAGAAATTCTACGTAAGTAGTATACAAGATAGTGAAAGGTTCATTGTGCCATATGAGGTGCTTTCTGGTAAGATACGTAATAGGGTTCATTTCGGAAATTTATACTAGTCCCCTACTACAGCAATAAATGAGTGATGTCTCAAAAAGAAAGAGATCTTTATGGATATAATAGATAAACATGAGAAGAATGAGCAACAGAATAGGGGCTCTAAAGTGCTTATGCACATAGAAGATTATGGGGAACAACAAAAGATTCTTAATAAAGTTTCTAAAGTTGAAACTACTAAGTTTACTATTTCTGATAGTTTAAAGGATCCGTAAAGGTTTTTTTAGAATACTTACCACGTTATAAGCTATTGGATATTTCATAAAGAGGTCTATGGAACATGCAACTTTTAGACTAGAGAACATGGCGAATACATGAAATGCTACTGTACTCTTAGAGATGCCAACAAGAGCAACACAACTAATTTGGGAATAATTTCACTAAAGTATTTATGAATCACTTCCTTCTTGACAGCTTGTGACGTGAACTTTCCTGCTAGATTATTTAAGAAATTAATTTAGACGTTGGGTATACTTACATATGACACAAAACTTTCTTAGCTGGATACGCAAGCAATATCTTATGTTTAGAGGCTTGTTGAAGGTTGGTTAGTTGTTAAATAAGATAGTAACTACATATATGAAGACTTGACTCTCTACTTTAGCAGTTGCATTTACCATAAAGATTGAAAATACAGACATGATAGGCTTGCAAGAACTCACAAAAGAAGATTGAGATTAGAATATCTTTTAGTATGAATTTTAATATGAGTCAAAGATTTAAAAATCAAAAATATTTTGAGATATTAAGCGATCCTTTTTAGGTCCACTTCTGTTAAAAATTTATAGTAGTTAGACATGTGTTTAAAACTTTTAAGATTCAAGTTAAGAGAAGGAAACCCTAGCTAACCAAGTTGTACTTGATATGGTTGACTCTAACGTACAGATGGATATGGATTAATTATCTTCTTACTATGTTACCCTCGATTACAATGGAAAGACTCTTAGGTTTGTTGAACTTTAAAAGTTGGTTTTGTCCCAAAAGAGGATTATAAGTTTTAGAGACGAGCAAGTTACATATTGTGACGACCCGACCCGTTGTCACGTGACTTACTGTCCCGTTTTCCCCTTATTGTAATGCTTCATATTTTTATATTGGTATTTGAGTTGATCGGGTGTAATTGAATTGGTTTTGGTTAAAAATAAGGCACATAGCCTTTTAGTAGGGAGTTTATTTCAGAAAAGTCAACCGGATGTTGACTTATGAGTTAGAGGGCTCGGAATTGAATTTCGATGATTCGGTTAGCTCCGGGTGATGATTTAAGGCTTAGGAGCACAATCGGAAGTAATTTTGGAGGTCCGGTGAAGAAGTTAGCCTATTTTGGCGAAGTTAGTATTTTGGCGATTTCCGGTTGATAGGTGATATTTTGATCCGGGAGTCGGAATGGAATTCCGAGAGTTGCAGTAGCTTCGTTAGGTGATTTTGGACTTGTCCGTAAAATTTCAGGTCATTCGGACATCGTTTAGTAGGGTTTTTGATTGAATGAGAATTTTGAAAGTTTTAGTTTAACTTAAACTTGAATTTGTTGAAAACGGACGATTTTGATGTTAACGATAGTGATTTTATGATTCGAGCAAGTTTGAATGAGGTAATAGATCATATATGTATTTTTGGTTGAGGTCCCGGGGGCCTCGTAGTGATTTCGGATGGCCAACGGGCAAGTTTGGGCTGCAAAAATGCAGCAGAAATTGCAGAGCAGATTTGTTCTCTGCGATCGCAGGGGTCCTTCTGCGATCGCGTAGAAGGTTTTCGGGGAGGCTTCATTTTGTTCTCCGCGATCGCAGGAATGGCTATGCGATCGCGTAGTTGGCCGAGGTTGTTATCTGCGATCGCATACAAGGTATCGCGATCGCGTAAGTCATTTTGGAGGCCAATGATTTTTGTTACTCCTGAGTAGCGAGTGCAGGTTGAACAGGTTCCCGCGATTATTCTCGCACCACCCGCAGTGCCAGTTCAGCCCGAGGATGGGCCAACTGCTTCAGAGGAAGAGCAACGGAGACTTGAGAGGTTCAAGAAGTATGATCCCCAAGTATTCAGTGGATTAGCATCAGATGATTCCTTGGGATTTCTAGAGGAGTGTCACCGTATTCTTCGCACTATGGGCATAGTGGAGTCCAGCGGGGTTTCTTTCACTGCTTTTTAGCTTCGGGGAGCCGCCTATGATTGGTGGCACACTTATGAGATAGACAGTACAATCGAGGCTGCTTCACTGACTTGGACCCAGTTCTCGGATATGTTTATGAGAGAGTTTGTCCCTCCGAGTCTCAGGGACGCCTGGAGCGTAGAGTTTGAGAATTTGCGCCAGGGTACTATGACCGTTTCAGAGTATGCTATCTATTATACCAGGTTGGCCAGGCATGCACCGGCTTTGGTTGCTACAGTCCGCGAGAGAGTTTGCAGGTTCATTGAGGGTCTTATCCCACCCATCAGATCTAGCATGGCCCGAGAGTTGGAGATGGACATTCCTTATCAGCAGGTAGTGAGCATTGCTAGGAGGATTGAGGGTATGCTCGCCAGGGAGCGAGTGGAGAGAGAGGCCAAGGGGTCTTGAGAGTCAGGCCACTACTCTGGTGCCCGTACCCTACCAGCAGGTCGACATGGTAGGGGTTTTATGGGTCGCCCCGTTCATTCAGCTCTTCCAGCAGGCAGCAATGCTCCAGCTCCGCCTATACCTCAGGAGCCTTACTATGCACCTCCAGTTTCTAGCGCGCCTCCTGTGCGGGGTGCTTCTAGAGGTCACTCCTGCAGACCTGGCCCTAGTCAGTCACAGCCACCGCATCCTTCCAGAGCTTGTTTTGAGGGTGGTAATACACGTCATATGGTTAGGGACTGCCCCAGACATGGCAGGGGTGCATCTTCACAGACTTCTCAACCACAATGTGCCCCAGCAGAGTTCTCAAGCCATGATCATAGCTCCAGCTGCTACCCCATCTGCCCAGTCGGCTAGGGGTAGAGGTCGGGGAGATAGAGGTCACCCTCGAGATAGGGGTCGGGCCAGATATTATGCTATTCCTACTCGTACTGAGGTTGTTACCTCCGACTCCGTCATTACAGGTATTATACTAGTTTTTCACAGAGAGGCATCGATTCTATTCGATCCGGGATCTACTATTCTTGTGTGTCTTCTTACTTTGCCCCGAATTTGAGTGTGCCTCGGGATTCTTTGAGTGCCCCCGTTTATGTTTCTACTCTTGTAGGGGATTCTCTTGTTGTGGACCGCGTATATCAGTAATGTTTGGTTACTATTCGTGGTTTTGAGACCAGAGCGGATTTATTGTTACTAGGTATGGTTGATTTTGACATTATTTTGGGCATGGATTGGTTGTCACCCCATTTTGCTATTCTTGATTGTCACGCCAAGACCGTGACATTGGTCAGGCCAGGTATTTCGCGTGTTGAGTGGAGTGGTACTTTAGATCATACTCCCAGTAGGGTTATCTCTTTCCTTAAAGCTCAGCGTATGGTTGAGAAAGGGTGTGCCACGTATTTAGCTTGTGTGAGAGATGTCAGTGTTGATACCCCTTTAGTTGATTCAGTCCCAGTGGTGCAGGATTATCCCAATGTATTTCCAACTGATCTCCCAGGCATACCACCTGATAGAGATATTGATTTTGGCATTGATCTGTTGCCGGGCACTCAGCCCATTTCTATTCCTCCGTATCGCATGGTTCCTCCCGAGCTGAAGGGTGCTCCTGTCTTGTTTGTGAAGAAAAAAGATGGTTCCATGCGTATGTTTATCGATTATCGTCAGTTTAACAAGGCTACAGTGAAGAGCCGTTATCCTTTGCCTCGTATTAAGGATCTGTTTGACCAGCTTCCGGGCGCACCTGTGTTTTCTAAGATTGACTTGCGCTCAGGTTACCATCAGTTGAAGATTCGGGAGCCAGATATTCTGAAGACTGCCTTTAGGACTCGGTATGGCCATTACGAGTTTCATGTTATGTCATTTGGGTTGACCAATGCCCCAGTAGCCTTTATACATTTGATGCACAGTGTGTTCAGACCATATCTTGACTCGTTTGTTATTGTTTTTATTGATGATATTCTGGTGTATTCCCGAGTCGGGAAGATCATGAACAGCACCTGAGGACCGTGCTTCAGACCATGAGAGAGAAGAAGTTATATGCAAAGTTCTCAAAATGCGAGTTTTGGTTGAGTTCCGTGGCATTCTTAGGCCATATGGTATCGAGTGAGGGCATTCGGGTGGATCCGAAGAAGGTAGAGGCAGTGCAGAGTTGGCCTAGACCCTCCTCAGCTACAGAGATTTGTAGTTTCCTTGGCTTGGTGGGCTACTACCATCGATTTGTGGAGGGATTTTCATCGATTGTGGTCCCTATGACTAGATTGACCCGGAAGGGTGCCCCATTTCAGTGGACAGAGGAGTGTGAGGAGAGCTTTCAGAAGCTCAAGACAGCTTTGACTACAACCCCAATTTTGATGTTGCCTACCGGTTCGGGGTCTTATACTGTCTATTGTGATGCCTCGAGAGTTGGCCTTGGAGCGGTGTTGATGCAAGATGGTAGGGTAATTGCCTATGCTTCCAGACAGTTAAAGATACATGAGAAGAATTACCCTGTCCACGACCTTGAGTTAGCTGCTATTGTTCATGCCTTGAAGATCTGGCGTCATTATTTGTGTGATGTGCCGTGTAAGATCTATACTGACCATCAGAGTTTGCAACACTTGTTCAAGCAAAAGGATCTAAATATGCATCAGAGAAGGTGGTTAGAGTTACTGAAGGATTATGATATTACTATTCTATATCACCCGGGCAAGGCCAATGTGGTGGCGGATGCCTTAAGTCGCCGGGCAGAGAGTTTGGGTAGTTTGGCATATTTACCAGCTTCAAAGAGACTTATGGCGATGGATGTTCAGGCCTTAGCCAGCCAGTTTGTGAGATTGGATATTTTGGAGCCCAGTCGGGTTCTAACCTGTGTGGTTTCCCCGCCTTCCTTATTTGATCGTATCAGGGAGTGGCAATATGATGACCCTCATTTGCTTGTCAAGGACAAGGTCCAGCGCGGTGATGCCAGAGATGTGACCATCGGAGATGACAAGGTGCTGAGGATGTAGGGTCATATTTGTGTGCCCAATATTGATGAGCTTCGAGAGTTGATTTGAGCTGAGGCCCATAGTTCGTGGTATTCCATCCATCCGGGTGACGCGAAGATGTATCAGGACGTGAGTCAGCACTGCTGGTGGAGGCGGATGAAGAAAGATATAGTTGGTTATGTGTCTAGCTGCCTCAACTGCCAGCAGGTGAAGTATGAGCACCAACGGCCAAGTGGGTTGCTTCAGCAGATCGAGATTTCGGAGTGGAAATGGGAGCGCATCACCATGGATTTTGTATCTGGACTCCCATGGACCTTGAAGAAGTTTGATGCCGCTTAGGTTATTGTGGACCGGCTGACCAAGTCCGCTCATTTCATTCCTATGTATACCATTTATTCATCGGAGCGGCTGGCGGAGATATATATCCGGGAGATCATCCGTCTGCATGGTATTCCAGTTTCTATTATTTCAGACAGAGGTACTCAATTTACATCGCGGTTCTGGAGAGCCGTGCAGCAGGATCTAGGTACTCGGGTGGAGTTGAGCACAGCATTTCACCCCAGACGGACGGACAGTCCGAGCGCACCATTCAGATTCTTGAGGATATGCTCCATGCGTGTGTGATTGAGTTTGGAAGGTCTTGGGATCAGTTCTTGCCATTGGCGGAGTTTGCTTACAACAACGGTTATCAGTCCAACATTCAGATGGCACCATATGAGGCTTTATATGGTAGGAGGTGTAGATCTTCGGTTGGATGGTTTGAGCCTGGGGAGGCTCGGTTGTTTGGTAGGGATTTGGTTCAGGAGGCCTAGGACAAGGTCAAGATCATTCAGGATAGGCTTCGTTCAGCTCACTCTAGGCAGAAGAGTTATGCAGATTGCAAGGTTCGAGATATAGCATTTACGGTTGGTGAGCGGGTATTGCTCCGAGTATCACCTATGAAGGGCGTGATGAGATTTGGGAAGAAGGGAAAACTTAGCCCTAGGTACATTGGTCCGTTTGAGATTCTTGATCGAGTAGGAGAGGTGGCTTATAGACTCGCATTGCCACCTAGCTTATCAGTCGTGCATCCAATTTTTCATGTATCCATGATTCAGAGGTATCACGGTGATCTAGCCCACGTGTTAGATTTCAGCACTGTCCAGTTGGACAAGGACTTGTCCTATGAGGAGGAACCGGTAGCTATCCTAGACCGACAGGCTCGTCAGTTGAGGTCCAAGAGATTCCCTTCTGTTCTTGTCCAATGGAGAGGTCAGCCTCCCGAGGCATCGACCTGGGAATCCAAGTCTAATATGCGGAGCCGTTATCCTCATCTTTTTCCCGACTCAGATACTTCTTTCTTTTGTCCGTTCGAGGACAAACAGTTGTTTTAGTGGTGGAGGATTTGACGACCCAAAGGGTTCATCACTTATTTTCTTACCCATTTTATACTTTCGAGGCCTTGAAAACCTTATTTGGGGTTTCCTCGATTTGCGTGTGCAGTTCGGGCGCGTAGCCGGAAGGCTTAGATATGAATTTTGTGAGAAAAATGCTAAATTTTGATATTAACTTGAATAAATTTGACTCCGATCAACTTTTTTGGGTAAATGGACCCGGACTAGCGATTATATGGTCCTGGAGGGTCCGTAGGAAAATATGGGACTTGGGGCGTATGCCCGAAATCGAATTCCGAGGTCCCAAGTCTGAGAAATGAATTTTTGTGTGAAATTGTTTTTTAGAAATAATTAAGGAAATTGGAAATGAAATTTGATTAAAAGACTATGATATTGGGCCCGTATTTTAGTTCCGGCGCCCGATACAAGTCTTATATATGGTTTAAGCGTTTTCTGTAAAGTTTGGTTGAAAACGGACGTCGTTTGACGTGTTTTGGACTTAAAATAAAATTTTGATATTTTATAAAAATTTGGAAGGAATCATGAGTTTTGAGTCTTGATTCGATGTATACGATGTTATTTTGGCGATTTGATTGCATGGATAAGTCCGTAGGATATTTTTGAGGTTGTGTGCACATTTGATTTGGAGCCCCGAGGGCTCGGGTGAGTTTGGATAGGTGTCGGATTGCATTTTTGAACTTGTAAAAATCTAGTATTTTTGCTTCTGTGATCTTCGCATTTGCGAAGATGAGCCTCGCAACGCAATTGCGAAGCCTTGGACTTGAGCATATGATCGCAAATGCGATCCAGTTTCTCGCAATTGCGAACAAGGCATTTCTGGGCACTGATCCAAATGCGATCCTCGTGCTCGCAAATGCCAATTTAGGGTGATCGCAAATGCGAATTTAGGGTGTTCGCAAATGCAAAAACTAGCAAATTAGTAAGGGTCGCATTTCCCACATTTGGTCGGGGTTCGCAATTGTGAACCCCAGTTCGCAATTGCGACATCAGAGACCCAGCAATTTTTACACTTAGTCGATTTTCCACTATTTTTCACCATTCTTCCAAGACCCAAACCCCATAGGCGATTTTTCAAGCACAGACTTCTTCCAAATCATTTGTAAATTGATTTTTACTTAATTCTTTCAATTATTTTCATCATTTAACTTGTTTTCCACTTAAAATCAATGAAATTCATGGGTGAAAATTGGGGGTTTGGGGTAGAACCTAGGTTTTTCTAAAATTGGGGATTTAGACCTCGATTTGAGGTCCGATTTCAAAATTAATCATATATTTGGGTTCGTGGGGAAATGGATAATCAGATTTTGGTTCGAACCTCAGGTTTTGACCACGTTGGCCTGAGGGGCATTTTGGTCATTTTATCTAAATTTATGTTTTAGTTGTAAATTAAATAATAGAATTAGTTGCTTGAGATGTTATTTACAAGATGTAATTGAAATGAATAGATTTGGGCCATTTGGAGTCGGATACTCGTGACAAAAGGGTGATTTCAAGTTGATTTTGGAGCCAGTTGAGGTAAGTGGCTTGTCTAACCTTGTGTGGGGGACCTTTCCTTTAGGATATGATTTTTGGTAATTGAATACCTTGTACGTGAGGTGACGATCGCGTACTTGAGCTAATTGTTGAAAACTCGATTTTTACTTAAGATATTGATACTGAATTTCTTTCGAATTTGCTTTATTCTACTTGCAATTATAACCGGTGTTAGATTAGAAAGTCATGTTTGGTTGATTTAAATTGCCTGTTTGCTTAAGTTGCCTTAACTGTACTACGTAAAGCATGTTAGGCTAGTACCTCCTGTTGTTTGTATCCTCGTACTTCATTCCTGAATATCTACTAGTTGTGGTTGCGCATTTACCTTGGGACTACGAATGTGGGATTCCGGTAGCTACCCCTTGTTTGTTTACTTTGGTACTACGGGTTAGAATCCTAGTAGATCCCCCTGCATATTTACTTTGGGACTACGGGTAAGATTCCCGGTAGGTCCCCCTGCACATTTACTTTGGGACTACGGGTTAGATTCCCGCTATATCCCCTACCCCCCTCGCACATTGATAGTTAGACTAGGGACGGTATCCCGGAAGATCCTTCGGATATTCTCATATGATGGACTACAGGACGGCATTCCATGAGCTCCTTGGACAGTTGATGAAATGGACTACAGGACGGTATCCTGGGAGATCCTCGTTATTGGTACTGATTTTGAGCTGTTTCACTCTGTGTTTACCTTATTTTCTATGTGTTATTATTGCTTCGTATAACTTGTCTCACTTCATAGTTTTATTAGTTATTTCTTTTTATTTTTATGTTGTTACAAGGTTTAATATTATATTTTATCTCAGTAGGGCTCTGACCTTCCTCATCACTACCCAACCGAGGTTAGGCTTGGCACTGACTAAGTACCGTTATGGTGTACTCATGCCCTTTCTGCGCATGTTTTTCATGTGCAAATCTAGGAAGCCTCACTCAGGCGTACTATCCTTGAGGCAGTGATAGCTACGGAGACTTCGAGGTACATCTGCAGCGTCTGCAGACCGAAGAGTCTCCTTCTTACTCTATCTTGTAGCGTTTAGACTTCTTTCGTACTTTGATATAGACTTTTCTAGAGTTTAGAGCAGTGTATTACATTTCTATTAGCATGTGTTTCCCGTGAGTTTTCGGGTTTTGGGGTGATATTGTAGACTTCCGCGTTTGAGTTGTATATGTCAAGTGGCATTTATATACAGTTTTCCTTCTATTTTTGCTTAGTTTAATTAATTGTTCCACAAGTTATATTATTTCCACATTGTTAGGCTTATCTAGTCGTAGGGACTAGGTGTCATCACGACATTTTCACGGAGGGCGAACTGGAGTCGTGACAAATATATAGCCCATCATTGACCACAAAAAGAGAAAGCATTGTTAATGGTTATTGATCATAACAAAGATGAAAACTTCTTCGTATACCTGATGTCCTAATCCTTCTATTAGATGCGATGACAATAATCGGCTAAACAATAATTTCTTTCATATTAGAAAACATTCTTCAACAAGTAAAACCTTACCTCTGAGATGAATCTCTAAAGAAAAGAGGGTATAACAGTCATTTAAAAATATGCACAAACATATAAAAACTCGTGTGAACCCAAAAAATAATTTTATTTCCCAGATCAACTTTGGAGTCCTCAACTGTGTCAGTTTTGCAGCTTGTGTCAAACTTCTCTCAGTTCTCCAAACGTTAAAGCCCGAAATTCAAAAAGCTTAATCACTCAAGGGAAAACCCAAACCTATTTGTATTCTGATATGGGGTAGATTGTTCGTTCCTTTAAAGGTATAATTTATTGACATTCACATATAAAAGTAACATATAGCTAAAATAGTTGGAAATAACAAATACATAAGGAAAATAGCACTAAGAAGTAAAGAGTTTCATATGTTTGGTCCAATCCTAAGATAAAACTTCGATCGGATATAAAAAATCCCCAACTTCGAGCTCCAAGCAAAATTCTTAACTTGCCTATAAAATTATGAGGTATCAAAAATTACTAAAATTTTTAATAAAATAGAATTCCCATTGAACCAAATACCACAGAAGAATCAAGAACCTTAAAATCTATCACTGCGCTGTGCATCGTTTACTCTAAAAATCAAAATTGCCAGACTAATCTTCGCCCAGGCGAAGGAAGAACTAAATCCAAAGATAATAGTAGAAATCCAATAGAAAGTCTGATTCATTGAAGAATTTTTCTCAAATACATATAGAACAAAAGCGCTTGACATATTAAACTTTATGTGCACCAAAGCCGTTATTGTCAAAGGAATACACCTTAGCATGTGCAGAAAGCTTGGGGTATAGAAAGGGAAATTTAAGGCCCACAACTTACATTATAACTATTTTGTCAAAGCACATAACTAAGGGGATAGAAGATCAGAAGTGACAAAGGAAAATGAAAGAGAAGTTCTAGCTACCTTCAGTATGGACGTAGCAGAGTTGGGGAAAAATACAGGGATAACACGTGTCTAACAGGCCAAAACAACTGTAATTTCCAAAGTACCCCTACGACCCCAAGCTCCTCCCCTTAGCTACTTCTATAATAGTAGTAAAACATCATAGTTAAATTAAAATTAGAAGGTAACACGTGATTCTGAAGAGGCCAACCAAAACACCAAAAGGATTTGTTAATCCTCCTTGTCTTCTCTCTAAGTATATTTTCCCCAAATCAACGTTAAATATAAATTGTTCTAAGTTTCATTTTGCTTTACATATTTCTATATTTTTCTTAATCTTCCCAAAAATCATTTTAGATGAATTTTGCCACAGGTTTTTAACATTTTAATTTAAAAAAGTTAATTTTTTCCTTTTTCTTTTTCCTTTAAAACTATTCTAGCCGTGTATATATAGTGAAAATGCTGAGAAAGCATGACCAGAAGCAGACCTATATATAATATTGTGGGGTTATCGGACCCCGTAAACTTTAGCAGAAAATTCTTGTATATGTACATGTTAGTATTCTGTATTCGAAAAATATATTCAAAAACAGTAGCAACGAGAAATCAGAAATGTAGAAGAACATAAATAAATCTGAGTCCACTGAATCACGGTATTTTCTTAAGGAACTTAATCCCCTCCTAGTGCCCGAGGTTTAGGTTATTTCCTCCCAAGATAGAACGGATTACCCCCCCCCCCAATGACCAACGAACTCAAAGATCAGTAGCAAATCACAAGTATTGCTTTCTTTCTTTAAAAAATAATGCTGAAGGAAGAATGAGAAATTAGAATTTTCATAAGAAAAATCCGAGGGAGAGTTCATGTATTTATAGCCCAAACACTGGGTAATACCGAAGAGTTGCAACTCTTCGTGTAAGGCTGGAACTCAAAATGTTTGTTTTAAAAAATGGCCATTTACGCAAAACGCCAAATTTAAGTTATAACAGAAAAATTAAAATGGAAGAAAAATTTATAAAACGGTCTAATTTGGATTAAATAATATTGCGTTAATATTAACAAATAAATTTGATCCAAAAAAACTAATCAATTAATCAGATCATTTGACCAAATCCAAATCCGATTATAACGGAAAATTAAAACGGAGGAAAAATTTACAGAAATGGTCTAATTTAGACTAAATAATATAGCGCCAAATTTAAATTATAAAGGAAAAATTAAAACAGAGGAAAAATTTACAGAAACGGTCTAATTGGAATAAATAATATTGCGTTAATATTAACAAATAAATTTGGTCCAAAAAATTAATCAATCAATTAGATCCAACTCCGAAGCCGATGCCGAGCAAGCAACGATGATGGCGCAAGGTTTACCTTCTTCTGAGCTCTTTAAGAGCTAGAAGAAGCACAATTGTATATATACCCATCAAAACTCTTTTTCTCCTCCAAATGAGACAATGTCCCTTTGTGAAAGAGGAAAACTCAAATTTTATTTTTTCCCTCCATTTTTCATTCACTTTATTTTTAAGCTCTAACATGTTTAAAACCTAACAATCTCCCACATGAATGGATAATGGCTATATCACGGAAATATGCATGAGAAACTGCGTGATTTACAAGCAAAGATTAATCGCATGTCGCTAAGTAGGTTTTCCTTTGAACTTTCCATAGTGAACTTATGTCGGATATACTCGATAAATCAGTAGATTTGATATACTTGAACCATCGAATTTTGGTGTATACCTAGACAACCATAAATCACACAATCAACCCTTAACCGTCTTTGGTTCTCATTGTTGTGCTCGTTTCATCCATGAACACAACCTGGTTTCATAAGTGCGTAGAGAACTGGCCTTGCAAAATTCTCCTTGAAGTGGCTAACACTTTACACTTACATAGGTGGTTCCTAAACATGTCATCCTGTAGATATATTCTTTGATATACTCTGTATCAAATTTAGAAACCATTAAAAAGCCTTAATATTTTATCCTTGGTACTGAACATTGTCTCATCATGAGAATGGACAAAAAAAATTTAGTTGCCAATGTTGAACTGTCATTAATGACTTTGTTTGATCTTCTTGAACCTAGATATTGGGATCTCCAGTCTTCTAGGTAGATTTACCATCATAATGACTTGTCCTCGGCCATAAGCTCATTCTTATCGATGATCTTTCAACTACCTCTCTAGTTAGGCCTTTTGTAAGCGGATCCGGCATATTATCGCTTGAGTTTACGCAGTCAACTATGATAACCCCCTAGAGAATAGCTGCATAACGGTTTTATGTCTTCATCGTATATGACGATGATAGGTTACAATTACTTTGGTCATAAGTACTTTACTTTATGTTTTGATGATCTAACAAACTTACTATCCAGAACTAGATAAGGAACCTGTTACATATTTACAAGACCTTAAGATCACAAGGTTCCAGGTTGGGATCCAGGTTGGGATATAATTCAACTCCTCATAGTAGAAGGAACATCTGAGAGAAAAGGTCCCTTACCAGTTCCTGAGGAGACTGTGCAAAGTCAACTCTCCAGTTGAAAAGTTGCTACCTGCACACGCTACTGTACAGGAACAGTGCAACAGTCAATTTTCTATGGAAGGATATTTACCTACCTTGCTTACATCATTGTATGTAAGGTAATATATGTATTATTAACATCAAGGGGGGTATAACATATTCACTCGAACACTCAGACATTTCACTCAAGCTCACTTCCGTGACTATCCAGCACGAAAGTTTCAAGTGCTTCAAGAACAAAGAACAAAGCAATTACGTACTAGTTCCCATATCAATTCATTTTATTTCCTTAATTGATTTGTTACTTTGTAATATTTCTTCATTTATATTTCCTACTTAGCTTGTTTAGAAGCATTCTGTAGGAACTCCTTTGTAAACCTTAAACCTTTGTGTTTGAGTCTTGGCTAAAATCAGTCATGTTGTAAAGTCTTTGTAATAGAATTATTACAAAGTGGCTTGTAATATGTGTGCTACAAGTTAGTGAGAGATTAAGAGGTTAATTCCTAGGTTGCATAGGTTGCAATCTAAAAGTTGCTCAGTAGTGAAGTTGAAATCCTACAAGGGTAGGTCATGGTTTTTAATCCCGTTGAGCTAGAAATTTTCCACGTAAATGTCATTTATTTACTGCTGCTCTGTGTGTGTATACTGTTGAACCTGATAGAGAACCTGGTTCTCTATAGAGTTTGGTGGACCCTTATATTCTATCAATTTTTATCAGAGCAGGTTCTTTCTATCAGGTTAATACCTAGAAAGAATCCTCATGGCTGCTCCTCCAAACTTCGAAAAAGGCATGTCTACTTACAGACCACCTAGGTTCAATGGACAATATTATGGATGGTGGAAAACCAGGATGCATGACTTTATCGTGGCTGAAGATTTTAGCTATAGGATGTCATATGCAATGGACCCTTTGTTCCTACCAAAAACCTGATGTGGCCATTCCCAAGACAAGGAAAAAATTCAATGATGCTGATAGAACAGCTATAGAGAAGAACTTTCGTGCAAAGAAAATTCTGGTGTGTGTCATTGGTCCTGATGAATACTACAGGATATCGATATGTCAGTCAACCAAAGAAATCTGGGAAGCCCTTCAAACAGCTCACGAAGGAACAACACAATTCAAGCAATCCAAAATCGACATGCTCACAACTGAATACGGGTTGGTTAGGATGAAAGATTATGAATTTGTTCAAGATATGCATACTCGGTTCACCTCCATCATTAATGAGCTTCAGTTCCTCGGTGAAACTATTCCAAGAAACAACTGGCTAGAAAAATCCTCAGTGTGCTGCCTAGTTCTTGGGAAAGCAAAGTAAATGCCATTACAGAGGCGAAGGACTTGCATGAGCTAACTATTGATGAGCTTGTTGGAAATCTAAAGACATATGAAATGAAGAAGAAGAAATATAGTGAAAGAAGAGAGTCCAAGAGGGAGAAGAAACTGGTCCTCAAAATAGAAAGCAATGATTCGAGAGGTGAGGATAGTGATATGGCATACCTGACAAGAAGATTCCAGAAGATGGTTCACAATAATGGAGGCATTCCAAAAGGGGAAGTTCTAGCAAACCAAAGAATTATAACCACTTTCATAAATGTGGTAAGCTAGGACATTTCATCAAAGATTGCCCTCTCCTAAAGCAGGATCAATACAAGAACAACTCTGATAAAGCAGCCAAAAGGAACTCGGTTCTTGATAGACGCTTCAATAGAAAAAATGTCGCTGATAATGTTGTGAGATAAGCTCTTCCTGCATGGGGAGATTTATCAAGAGAATCTGGAGAAGATGATGAAACGGGTAACAGCTCTGTGATGGCAATAGAAAGTGAAGCAACCGAGTATAATTCAATTCTTACTTTGATGGCCCAGTCAGATGACGAATATGATGATGATGATGATGAGGTAAATTTTCTGGATGTTCAGAGAAATCTGAAATCTTATTCTCCTAAGAAACTCATGTCTTTGGCCAATGTGTTAAGCGACGCTTATCATAGTCTTATAAATGACAAAGATGTCTTAACAGTTGAACTAGCAGAAGGAGAACAGTCTAGAGATGACCTAGTAGTAGTTGTAGTTGGTTTAAGGGAGACAATTGAGTACCTAAAGAAAGAAATATTTGATCTTATAGCTGTTGCGGCGAACCTAAAAGAGACCATTGAGAGTGTAAGTATGGAAAAAGATGCCTTAATTAAGAAAGTTGTTAGTATTGAGCCTGAGAGAGATGATCTCCTAGTGGTGGTAATGTATTTGAAGAAAAAAATTGGGGAACTTGAAATTGAGAGTAGGTATGAAAGTTCTCAAAAAAGAAAGAAAGTTGCAAGCGAGGCACACATTAAGCTTGAAAGTGAGCTAAATTCAGTGAAGTCTAGTCTGTGTGCTGAGCTTGAGAGAAACAAATAACTTCAAGAAGAACTAGATAGAGTGAAGATTAATCTTGAAAAATATTCAAATGGGCCTGGTCCTCCGATGATATCACTGCTATGTATACCAACAATGGGGAAATAGGCAAGGGATTGGGTTTCGAAGGGAAAAAAATCCCTACAACCCTTATAACAAGTACGTTGTTGAACCTGACAATTGGCTCTGCACTCACTATAGTAGCAATGGGCACCTTAAAGAAAATTGTAAGGCCAGATTTCAGTCACAGCAGAAAAACAAATCTTTTGCTATAAAAGTAACTACTGGTAGAGAACCTGGTTCCTCATATAAAAAATCTTATTCACCCCTTTCCTCATTACGAGGGACCCAAATTAGTTTGGGTTCCTAAAGCTAACTCCTAATTTTTCTTATGCATGGAACAATAAAAGGAAGCAACCTAAAATGGTACATGGTCAGTGGCTGCTCAAAGCATATGACTGGAAGCACAAATAATTTCCTTTCACTTAAGGCCCTACAAAGAGGGAGTGTATCCTTTGAAAATGGCAAGAAGGGATACATTCTGGGAGTCAGAAGGATTGGGAAGTCTCTCTCTCACTCAATTGAAAATGTGTACTACGTGAACGGATTGAAGTACAACTTGTTGCGTGTTTCCCAAATCTGTGACAAGGGAAAAAAGGTGGAATTTATGTGAAAAATTTGTACCGTCACAAACCCGATAACTAGTAAGGTAGTGCTAGTGGCAAAACTATACAAGAATATCTATGTAGCTGATTTTAAGTTTCTGAAGAATGGTGATCTAAGCTATCTAAGTGTTGATGATGATGATGTTGAATTATGGCACAGGAGGCTCAGTCATGCAAGTTTCACGTTGTTGAACAAATTAGTCAGGAAGTACCTGGTCCATGGTCTGCCCAAGTTAAGCTTCAAGGATCATAAAGTATATGATGTATGTGTAAAAGAAAAGCAAGTCAGATCCTCTTTCAAGCCCAAAAAGGAAGTCAGCACCGCAAGGCCACTTGATCTCATTCACATGGATCTATGTGGACTAATGAAGTACATCTTTGTGATAGTTGATGACTATTCCAGATTCACCTGGACGTTGTTCCTCAAGACCAAGGATGAAACCTTTGAATGTTTGTTGCCTTTGTCAAGAATATCCAAATGAAGATGGTAATAAAGTAGCATGCATCAGTTCTGATCATGGGACAGAGTATGACAATGTCAAATTTGATGAATTATGCATTGGAAATGGCATCACTCACAATTTTTCAGCCCCAAGAACACCTCAACAAAATGGTGTTGTGGAGAGGAAGAATAGAACTATCGAAGACATGGAAAGAACAATGTTAATTGACAGTGGGATCGCAAAGTATTTGTAGGCAAAAGTTGTCAATATTGCATGCTACTTACTGAACAGGTGCATGATTAGGTCACTTTTGAACAAAACTCCATATGAACTGCTGAATGGAAAGAAGCCCAAGCTGAAACATCTAAGAACTTTTGGGGGTAAATGCTTCGTTCATAACAATGGAAATGAAGATCTTGGAAATTTCGACACCAAAAGTGATGAAGGAATTTTTTTGGGATACTAATCCCAAAACAAAGCTTGCAAGGTATAAAACAAAATGACTCAATGTGTTGAAGAAAGCATACATGTAATCTTTGATGAAGCTCATCTTTCCTGTGAGAAGGACAAACATGTTGATCAAGATGGAGAACCCTTATCTGTTCCAGGTGAAGTAATTGACATGGAAAATGGAAAGGCAAACATGATGAGCCATGTCAAGGAATTCAGCGAAGATGATGCAAATATATCTTCATCCATTAGAGAGGAACCTGGTCCCCTTATTACAACAACTGAAGGTGAAAATAGAGTTGTTGATGCAGTCCAAGGAACTCCACTTTGTGAAGTAAGAGGTTCCCAAGAACCCTAGTCACACACACACCTGGTTCCTCTACCAATGAGGCTCAGGCACCATATTGGAGATTCAAAAGTTCACATACTCTTGACAACATAGTCACCCCTCTTGACTCAGGAGTTTAAACCAGATCAAAAGAAAGAAACTCACCTGCTTTCTCAGCCTTTCTCTCCCAAATAGAGCCTAAAAATATAAAAGAAGCATTGAAAGATGCAGACTGGATCACAACAATGCAAGAGGAGCTGCATCAATTTGAAAGAAACAAGGTATGACACCTAGTTCCTCGATCTCTAGATCGAACCATCATAGAAACTCGATGGGTATTCAGGAACAAACTTGATGAGTTTGGAAATACAACAAGTAATAAGACAAGGCTTGTAGTTCAAGGCTATAATCAGAAATAAGGGATTGATTATGATGAAACATTTGCTCCAGCAGCTCGAATGGAAGCCATTAGAATTCTAATTTCTTTTGCATCTCATATAGAGTTCACATTGTTCTATATGGATGTCAAAAGTGCATTTTTACATGGCTATCTGAAAGAAGAATTCTATGTCAAGAAGCTTCCTGACTTTGAGTGTCACGAGCATCCTGAGCATGTGTTCAAACTGGACAAGGCATTGTGTGGGTTAAAGCAGGATCCCAGGGCCTAGTATGAAAGGTTATCAAAAGTCCTTCTAGAAAATGGGTTTACAAGAGGAAAAATTGACAACAGTCTTTTTCTAAAGAAACGAGAGAGGAACCTGCTCATTGTGCATGTGTATGTTGATGATATCATCTTTGGAGCCACAACTGACTCTCTTTGCGAAGAATTTGCAAAACACATGGGGAATGAATTCGAGATGAATATGATGGGTGAAATGAATTTCTTTCTAGGACTTCAAGTGAAGCAATCTCAGAAGGGAACATTGATAAGTCAACAGAAGTATATCAAAGAGCTGCTGAAATGGTTTGATATGGAAGCATCAAAAGTCATCGACACTCCCATTGCCACAACTACCCGTCTAGACATGGATGAACCTAGTTCCCCTGTAAATCAGACCATGTATAAAGGGATCATAGGGACACTCCTGTATCTCACTTCAGCGTAGGTCTCTGTGCAAGGTTTCAATCCAATCCAAAGGAATCTCATCTGAAGGCTGCCAAGAAAATACTGAGATATCTCAAAGGAACGCAAAACCTGGTCCTTTATTATCCCTCAGGTGACAGCTTTAATCTTATTTGATATGCTGACACTGATTATGCAGGATATCTGGTGGAAAGGAAAAGCACTTCTGGAATGGCACATTTCCTGGGCTCCTGTTTGATCTCATGAGGGACAAGGAAGTAGAACTTTGTGGTACTCTCCCGTGCAGAAGCTGAATATGTAGCATCTGCCTGTTGTTGTTCTCAACTTCTGTGGATCAAGAAACATTGGAAGACTTTGGAGTGTTCTCAAACTGTCTTATGTGACAATACAAGTGCACTTAACATGGAAAAAAATCCAGTTCAACATAAGAGGACCAAGCACATTGATGTATATGATCACTTCCTCAGAGACAATGTTGAAAAAGAGCTTACAGCATGAAATTCTACAGCACTGAAGATCAAATTGCAGATATATTTACCAAAGCCCTTATAAAATCATTTGGCGTTGAGGTTGATAAAACATAATTGAGAACCTGGTCTCTCAATGATTGGTTGTGAAAGAAATGTTTAGGTAAACTTAGCTAAAAGGTATTTTCTAGCAAAGTCTAACTCATCTCTATACCGTTATAGGTAGACACGCCTGATAATTGCCGAGCAAATAAGCAGTTGAGGTTGTATACATTGGTAAAAAGGGGAAAGCTTATAGTTAAGAGATCAATCAGGGAACCTGGTTCTCCTAACACGGGTTAGTAGTTTCTCTGTTCTCTCATGCATAATTGTAAACAATTAAAACAAGTGCCACATCATCAGCATGTCAGTTTTTGGTTTTGTGTCTTTTGAACCCAAATATCTCACCGGTTATTAATCGACCCGACTCCCTAAAACCTTCAGCCCTTTCTAACTGATCCCTCTTTCATCATAAATACATCTATCTCTGTCAGCACACTCCACACATCAACACTTCAAAACAAGTTTCCTATTCATTCTCTCTTCAGTTCACCAAATCCTCTCTCTTCTTCTCAACATGGCTTAAAGTCAAACAATTTCTAGTATCACAGAGTCCTCACCAGTTGAAACAACAACGCCAGACTCCCCTCATCACACTACTGATAACCAAAACCCTATAACAGGATCATACCCACACTCCGTCTCCTTTCCTACGCATTCGAGTTCCAGTTCTCAAGAGAGTCACAAAGCATTAACTTCCACAAGAGGTGTTGCCCAGAGCTCTTCTCTAACCTCGACAAAAAAGAGGGATGAAATGAGTATTGTTGAGACTGAAGAAAATTGGGAAATTTCAAGTTCTCCTATAGAAAAAGGGTCAAAGGTAGACCATACAGAGGGAAATGAAATCGTTGACTCAACAAAGACTGCTCCTGATCTTTTGTCCACAGGTACCACTCCTACTTCTCCTGATTCTCTCATGGATCTACAAGAAAAGGAAGCCATAGAAAATATGATGTGCATCGCCAATGAAGGGGTTTTTTCTCGAAGGAAAGCGAGGATGGTCTTAAAACTTAGGGGAAAGCATCTGAGCATGTTGGAGAGGATAATAAACTTGTGGCTGTTGAACCTTCAGCACAGGAAGGTGCTACTAGGGAACCTGCTGGAGGACTTGATCTGCCTTCTGATGATCCAACTCCGGGTCTCTCTCAGGAACCCTCGGTCAGTACTGACTATGCTTCCTCTCCTCATTTAGATGTTGAGCCTCTAACTGTGATTATGCCTGAGACAAGCCATGTGTCTGACGAACAAAAGGAGGATAGTGAAGAAGATTCTGTTGATTTACCAATCGCCATTCTGCTTAGGTGTAGTGTAGCTGTTGGTGAAGAGCCAACTCCTAAGCAACCCACATCAAGGTTGAAAAAGAAGGAGGCTTTTGATTCTGCGCTTAAGAACAGTCAAGCTAAGTCAAGGAGAAGAAAACTAGTCAAAGATGGCAAAGTTGTAAATGAGAAGATAGAGCCTGTTGTGAATGTGGATAAAGAAGAACCGGAGGAAACTAGTACATTAACTAGGAAGTTATCGCAAAAGCATGGTCTTCTCCAGCCAAAAGGGGGATCTTCAATGTCTGCTAAGAAGATGACTAAGTCCGATGATGTTGTTGCTACTAAGAATGTGGTGAAAGGATTAGGTGAAAAATATGTAAAGTCAGATAAAAAGAAGAAGAGTGCTTGCAAGACTACTAAGAGAAAGGTTGATACTAATGAGGAACCTGGTTCCTCAAAGAAGGGCAGAGTTGGTGATCCGGGTAGTGCTGGGAAAGAAATATTGCGAAGTCAAAAGGTACTTTGGGGACGCACATTTGCCTCTAATTTTTTGGAGGAGGCTGGTATGAGACAGTTGGTTGAGATTTGTGACTTCCAATATTGGACACACTTGTTCGCATGTGATGCCGCTAGAGTATATGAGGAGGAAGTTCAAAGTTTTTATGTCGACTTGTTCAAGGGTGAAGATGGTCACATTTGTGCTTTGGTGAACGGAGTTGATATGGTAATGGACTCTACCTCGCTGGGGTCTATTCTTGGTATGCCTACTGAAGGGTTGTCTAGTGTTCAGGGAGCTTGTACTCAGAACTTCAGAAACACAATCTTGAAGAACAGAGCAGTTCAGCAGAGGGAATGGGTTCAGAAGAAGGCTCTCCTTCCTGTTTACCAGCTGTTATTTGAGATGGTAAAGAAAGTCTTGCTACCTCAAGCTAAGTGAATATCCAACACCTCTCGTGTAGACCTGTTCCTCATTGAATCACTAGACAACTTCACTACCATCAATCTGTCTGGGATCATAATAGAGCACATGAATCAAGTGGCAAATTTTAAAGATGGTAATCATGGGTTTTCGTATGGGTTCTTTCTTAACAAGGTCTTTGAGCACTTCAAGGTTCCTCTCGGATCAGTTAAAATGGGCTCCAAGAAGTAAACATTTTCAAAAGGCACTCTTGAAGAATGCGAGTGTATAGAGAAATTTGGAGGGGTTGCAAGCACTTCTACTATACCTCAATTAATAAATTCTCAAAATAGTGTTACTACTGATATAAGGAAAATAGAGGCAAGGAATGCTATCCTTGAGACTCAGATAAGTCAGCTGCAAAAGGCATCTGGTTCCAGTCGCTCTCAAAGTGAAGAACTTGCTCGCCTGACAAAGGAGAACATGAGCTAAGGAAACAAGTGAAGGACCTGAAAGAGAGACTGCTCAATAAGCAAATGTCAGCAAATGCTCGAATGGATTTAGTCCTCCAAACAATTTCCTCTGCCTCCAAACCTTCTCATCCAGTGCTTCTTAAATTTCGTCTCCTTAGTGTCAAGTCTATAATCTAGTTTCTGGTCCCGTCTCTCAGTGTCAGTTTTTATGATGATAACTTGTGGTATTTTTGTTGGTTGTTCTATTTTGTAGATGTGGTAGTAACATTGACTCTGCTCCTGCCGATCCAAATGATGTAATGCAAGCTTTTCCCTTGTTGTTGTTTATACCTTGCTTTTATGCTCTATTTTCAATCATGACTTTGTGCACATAAGTGGCATAAGTTAACTTAAAACTAGTCTTCCCTCTTGCTTAAGTTGCCTGCTAATGATCTTTTTATGATGCCAAAAGGGGGGAAATAATTGTATTGATTAAGGGAATACAGAGATTCAGGGGGAAACTTAAAGTCTTTCTGGTTCGCAGTATGGTTCTATGTGGCTCTTTCTGGAATTTGCAATTATGAGTTTGTCATCATCAAAAGGGGGAAAATTGATAGGCTACAGGTACTTTGGTCATAAGGACTTTACTTTATATTTTGATGATCTAACAAACTTACTATCCAGAACCAGGATAGGAACATGTTACATATTTACAAGACCTTAAGATCACAAGGTTCCAGGTTGGAATCCAGCTTGGGATATGATTCAACTCCTCAAAGTGGAAGGAACAGCTGAGGGAACAGGTCCCTACTAGTTCCTGAAGAGAGTGTATGAAGTCAACTCTCCAACTAGAAAGTTGCTGCCTGCACACACTACTGTACAGGAACAGTGCAGCAGTCAACTTTCTGTGGAAGGCTTTTTACCTACCTTTCTTACATCATTGTATGTGAGGTCATACATATATTATTAACATCAAGAGAGGTAAAACACATTCACTTGAACACTTAGAAATTTCACTCAAGCTCACTCACGTAACTATCCAACAAGAAAGTTTCAAGTGCTTCAAGAATAAAGAACAAAGCAACTACGAACCAGTTCCCATATCAAGTCATTTTATGTTCATAGTTGAGTTGTAACTTTGTAATAGTTCTTCATTTTTATTTCCTACTTAGCTTGTTTAGAAGCATTCTGTAGGAACCCTTTTAACGTTATACATGACGAGCGCAAATCACAACATAAAATGAATGCTCGCTAGTCAAAGATAATATATATTAATTATCGTCTCCTCGGGGATTGAAATTAAACTATGTTTGAATAATCTCCAGTTGATTACTTTCTAGGTAACACTTGATTTGTTGACTATTATCATGATTAACTACTAAAATTTAAGCAAATAACAATTGATCATGAAAGACCACAGATGAGCACGAAGAAATATCAATGAGGGGAATAAGGGTAATTGACTATATAGGCGCACGATAACTGACCTGGAATCTAATTCTGAGTTAATTCACTCTATATTACGGTTGATTCTTATGAATTCAACCGATAATTAGATTACACTTGAAAAAACTCCCCCTTCTCTCTAAAACTTTCTTCTCCCAAAACTTCATCTACTTACATTTAATCATGTTCACTGACCCAGATTGTGTTCCCAATAACCACACTAATCAAATCCCTCCAAAACCCCCAAACATTATTTCACCTACTTCCCCTTCACAAATTCCCTCATTCAAGGATAAACTTCTAACCCAAGATGTGGGGGAAAACAACCTAGTATCCATACATATTAACTCTCTTATGCCAACTACACAAGCATTTATGGAGGAATCAGTTAAGAATCTGAACAGTCTCGCCACATCAAACGAAACCAACTTGGAACCACAAATGGCCGATCTATCAGTGACTCCATGGCATTAGACTCCCCAATACCCTTAGACCTTCAAAAGTTTAAATGCATAACTCTCTCCTATGAAGATACGTCTAGAATGTATTCTCCCTGGAAATTTTCCCTCATAATCAAATTACTGGGCAAAAGAGTAATCCATCAATATCTTAAATCTAAGATCATGGAGTTATCGAAACCATCGGAACAATTCCCACTTATTAACCTGGGTTCATACTATTTTATAGTCAAATTCATAGAGGAGGCAAATATGACTAAGGTTCTGAAAAATGGCCTCTGGTTTATAAACGGGCATTATTTATCAGTGAGGTGATGAGAACCTAATTTTGTGACCAGTAAATAAACCCAGATATACTCAGCAGTATGGTTAAGACTACCCCAGCTTCATACTGAGTTTTATGATACAATCATTCTAAGCAAAATAGGAAATACCATCAGAAAGCTACTCAGGGTGGATGTTATACTAGTTCCACCCTCAGAGAAAGACATACATGTTTATGCGTGGAAGTGCCACTAAATCAACCAGTGCAATTGGCCATTTTGATAGGATCACACATGCAACAACTTATCTATGAAGGGAAAAATTTCCTTTATAAGATCTGTGGAAGACTTGGACATACAAGCCAATCCTGCCCCCAAAAGAACTAGAAATCGCTTGCCTAAGATGAACATGGAGTTGGGGAAACTGATTTACCATCTACTACACAAAACCAATGGCACACGGTATCTTTTGTAAGAAGAAAAGGAAAAGGAGCACCCAAGCATAAGGCATCCTACCAAAATCCTCTCCGAAAGGTATTAAACACACCGGAATCAGGTATTAATGTCAAACTTTTTGATGCTTCAACAGGTAAGTATCTTAACACCCCAAAAGTTTGTTTATAATTCAAAAGGTTTGGCTAGTTCTACATCTTACCCCAACCCATCCCACATAATTGACCCCCAAGTAGTAGATAGCCCCAGTTATTTCCCCACTAAGGCTTTAAATGATAATAATGATAATCTCACCCCTATTAACCCAATTCCTACCATGAAAAAATTTACTCTTCTCCCACCTCAAGATGAATGTAATTCAACGAACCTTGACTACTCTGATTGTATGGAACTCGATAACATTAGGAACACCGATACCCCCACTACACACCCCTTGTTAATTTCGAGGAACCCTAAAGAGACGGCCCCTAACAAATGGAAACGTGGCAATACTACTACCAACCCTATGCCAAACCCTAAACATTCTACTAAACCTCTCTTATCTAATACTCTAGAAGTTAATCATTTCTCTACGCCCAAGCATGAAACCAGTGGGTAGGGTTTGCATAAGGAATCCATACACTTGGCACAATCCCTTTGCCAAGTGTCCATGCATGGCATTCCACCAATCCCCTCTAACCTCCATTCAAAAGCAACAACACCAGCCATGCAAATCAAATCTCAAGCTAAAGATTTACAATCATCAGATTGCATGCACAACCCAAACTCTTCAAATTCCCTATCTATTTCTACAAATTCTTCTAATGCCTACCCCTCACTTCCTACAACACTATCGGAGAACACAACTCTCCCCACTCCCACAAACAGCTTCCCAACGCTTACTGAGGAGAATGGAATTTCCCCCACCCCCTCACCCACAACAACCACCTTCTGTGTTCATAACTCCACCCCTCTCACAGGTACACCAACCATCCTCATGGATAGAACAGGGTCTCTAAGGCCAAGCGATGTTTCTATTATCGAATATCAACAACCAGGATACCCTAGTTATTCTATAAAATACCCAAGTCCTTGTTCAACTCATCACGGAGGGCATGAATCTAGCCATGTCCAACTATGTGAATCATCTTTGGTTGTCCAACTTACTAGATCCCATTTCCACTGCACAGGCACCAGCCCTAATGCACAACATGCAAGCCCAATGGTAGCTCCCTCCACACTTCAATCCACTTCACAACACGGATCTTCTTTATCAGCTCCCATTCTACACCCCATAGGAGGTGATCAGCTTAACCCCACTCTTCTATGCATGGCAACCAATACCCCAACAGTTTCCAATCCTGTTGGATATCCATCAGGCCCATCATCTCCACCACCCCAACGAGCCAGAGCCAGAAGAGCAAGAGATGGAAGACCAAGCAGAGCCAATCCCACCTCTAGAAATAACATCATTTACAGAGATTTCAAACATCAAAGAAGCCAAAGTCATGCAATTCCAAGCAATAGAGGACAACAAATACATTTGCAAATGTCCAACAGCTCTTTTCAAATGCTCCCTAAACATCAGGCCCACACAGAATGTAGCAGCATGGAATTTTGCAGTAATTCTGAGCTGATCCCTGAAGAGGAACATTCCTCCCTTCCAAATGAGTCAATACTCTCTTCAACCCCCACCCAATCCATTCCAAATGAATAGATCCACTAGCTTTGTAATATGGAATATTAGGGAAGCAAATAATGATGACTTCCGACACAACTTTAGGGATCTCATTGATAATCATCACCGCGGCATGGTAGCTCTTTTGGAAACTAGAATGTCTTCCCATCAGCCTCTTAAAGACAGCTTCAACTTCTCCAACATGTTAGAGGTCCCAGCTCAGGGAAAATCTGGAGGGATCGTTATTCTCTAGGATAGCAACATTATTAACATGTCTCAAATATCATGCTCTAATCAAGAGATACATGCAATGCTTAAGGTACTCCCTAATCACGAACCTTGGCTTTTTAGTGTAGTCTATGCTAGCACTGTTTTTAATAATCACATTACTCTTTGGAATAATCTCAAAGCCATTGCTAATTCTTACAAAGGAAGTTGGTTCCTAGGTGGTGACTTTAATGATATTCTTTCTCAAGAGGAAAAATGGGGTGGTAGAGCTATTAACCATGCTAGGGTAACTCAATTCCTCTCCTGTATCAACCATTGCAACCTCATTGACTTGGGGTTTAAAGGTCCTAAGTACATCTGGTCTAATCTTAGGCAAAGAAGCTCTGGCCTTATTCTTGAACGTCTAGATACGTGCTTTAGCAACAACCTTTGGCTTGAAAAATACCCTAATACTGCTGTAACCCATCTACCTAGAATCTATTCGGACCATAACCTCCTCCTCATTAATCTTAATAACATATCTAGGAGGAGCTCCCAAAAGGATTTTAAGTTAGAAACCAATTGGTGCTCCCATCCAAACTTTGGCAAAATCGTCCAAGGTAGTTGGCAAGGTAATAATTTTATTGAGGGTTTAAACAGGTTTAGGGAACAAACTAGGATCTGGTCTAGTAACACTTTTGGCAATGTTTTATCTAATAAAAGAAGCTTCTTGCCAGAATCAATGGCATCCAAAGTTCCACCCTGTATCCTACTAGCTGCTTCCTTAAGAACCTTGAAATAAGACTCCTTGATAATTATAATAATCTCCTTAAGCTAGAAGAAGAATATTGGAAAATTAGATTGCGTATAAATTGGCTAAACCAAGGTGATGCTTCCACTAAACTTTTCCATATTAGTGTCCTAAATAGAAGGTGTACCAATAGAATTAACTTCTTTAAGGATGAGGATGGCAATTGGATCACTAATCAAGACCTTATCATTGATCATGCGGCTAATTATTTTGAGAACCTCTTCTAGACTAATCATTCATATACAAGCCTCAAAGACACCACTCATCATCCCTTGTCCTTTAATAACATAGATCTCTCATCCCTAGATAGGCCTCTTCAAAATCAAGAGATCATTAAGGCAGTTTGGTCCATGAAACCCTTTAAGGCACCTGGACCGGATGGCATTCATCCATTTTTTTATCAAAGATTTTGGAACCTTGTTAAGGTGACAATCCTTGAATTTTGTCATAGAGTCTTCACCAACCAATCATTTCTCGAGGTTATTAACCATACCTACTTATGCCTTATCCTAAAAATTTCTAATGCATGTATCTTAAAATGTTCAGACCTATTGGATTATGAAATACTATCTATAAAATAATCACCAAGATTATTGCCAATAGAATAAAACCATTCCTAGGAAAACTCATTAATCCTTTCCAATCAAGCTTCCTTAGAGATAGAAGAGCTAGTGACACGTCATTATTATACAGGAAATCATCAACCACTTCCAAAAAATTAAAGTCTCCAAAGGAAAGATCCTTGTTAAAATTGATCTAGAAAAAGCCTTTGATAGACTGGAATGGTCATTCATCTATAGAGCCCTCAATTTCTTTAAATTCCCTCCAAAAATCACTAAACTAATTATGACTTGCATTTCTACCTCAAAAATTGATGTCTTAGCGAATTGTTCTAAGACCAAATTCTTCCATCCTTCAAGAGGGATTAGACAAGGAGATCCAATGTCCCCTTATATATTTATCTTAAGTATGGAACTCCTCTCCGCCTATATAAACTACCAAGTAGACGTTGCACTTTGGGACCCCATCAAATTAAATTCCTCTACCCCTCCACTCTCCCACTTTCCAATCATCTCGTCTATGCACGATCTTTAGAATACAAACAATGTGCCATCAACCCCCCTAATAGATCACCCGTTATTCATAACACTAATGTTCTTTGGCATCCTCCTCCTCCTAACTCCATTAAGTTAAATATTGATGGTTCCTTCTGTAATAAATACATTATAGGTGGTATTGGAGGAATCTTCAGAGACGCCCAAGGTCAATGGATCCTTGGTTATAGTAAGGCCATTATTGGCCCTACCCCCTTTCCATAGAGCTACAGGCTCTAAAATATGGCCTTCAACTAGCAATGGAAATAATTGGTCAAACCTAGTAATTGAAACTGACACTACTAACATCATTGACCTCCTAGAATCGGATACTTATAATCATCACATTAATATTATCTCTGATTGCAGGTATTGGATGAGGAAGTTGGGGAATCCACTAATCCAACACATCTACCATGAAGGTAACTAAGTGGCACATGAAATAGCAAAGCAGGCATCAACTCAAGCTAATATCAACTATTCAGCCACGTTTTACAAATGCCAGAATCACTGAAGATTTTATTCTTTTTGATAATAGTTTCACTACTACTATATCTACTATTAGTACCAATGTTGACGTATCAACCAACTTTACTCTATTAGATTCTCATGTAAGTCCTAACTCAACAGGCAGTAACCTAGCACCTAGTGTTTCCCTAGATAACCAAGATCGTAGTCCGACAAGGAACCTCGCTTGTATTATTCCTTAATAGTACTATATAAAATACTTCATGTTTTCAAAAAAAATATTCCTCTTCTAACTAAACACTAATTTCATTGATTAATCCAATTGAAGCATGGTAAATAATTGTAACAATAAAATGATGTTTATGATCTAAAAGGTAACTGCTAACGAATATTTCCTATTCTCTAGTTCGATTAACAATTTAAGAGGCTCCTTGTATAACCTATTTGAATCACAATTTTAAATTAGAGCATAAGATGTGATAAAATTCAATATCAAACTCTTTTTTTGATTAAGCAAAATACTAAATAACTCCACAATACATATCAAAGCTCTATCAATTGATTCTAGCAATTATCAAGAATCGAATCCCTAATCAAGTTACTGAAACACCATATCTACCCAAATGACATGGAGTATGTTTAAGAACAAAGAAAACAAGCAATTCTAATAATTTGATACAAACTCTCGTATTGCACCGATTGTAGGTTGAAATCTTGATGAATTCTTGAATCTTCTTCCTTGGTTGGTTCACCAATTTTTCCTAGGTTCAAAGATGCTAAATGGTGTTTTGGTGTATTTAAGTCGACCCTAAAAAAAATCCGGACGAAACTACCATTTAGCCGAAATAGGAAAATACTAACATTTTTGTACTACCGCATTGTGCCATGCGGCGTGCTTGTAGAGAATTCCAAAACACTTAGAAAAATCTTATCTAGCCATATTTTGCATTGCCGCTGCCACGCCTCGACGCGCCCGATGCGGTGCTGATGCGCATATTTTATAGAGTAATTTTGTTTCATTATTTTTTTGACATTCGGACTTGATCCTTGACCCTCGAACGTGATCATGGCTTAATTGCTTGGGCTTCTACTCAGACTTCAAAGCTTCTACTTATTCGATTTAACTCCAAATTACCTAAATAGCTCGGAATCGTTTCCTATAATTCATAAAACACATAATAAGTGTAAATCACTATCATTTAAACTCAAGCACACATAAAATGCAGTAATTAGAGTGAAATATTACAGCTAAAATATGGGTTTCCAGTCTGCCGTCAATACATAACGCTCCCAGCCCTTCCAACTGCCGCTTAACTATCGCAATGTATGCATATTGGTGCCAAAAGTTTGGGCCAAAATGAAATATCTTCCCAGAAATTTCGGAGACATTCAGCTTCTTCACTGGCTTTATCTAAGGCTATAAACTCATCCTCCATTGTAGAGCGAGCAATACAAGTTTGTTTGGACGACTTCCAAGATACTGCTCACCCACCAATAGTGAATACATATCCACTTGTGTATTTAGAATCGGTTGAACCGGTGATCCGATTTACATCATAGTATTCCTCAATCACCGCAAAATAATTATTGTAGCGCTAACCAAACTCTTGGGTATGTTTTAAACATACCAAAGTGTGTTTCATCACCATCCAATGAGATTACCTAGATTACTCGTGTATCGACTCAATTTACATATAATTCATGATATACATTAAATATACCGACACACGAGCAAAATCCAATTGTGATATATTTTGGCCTTTGTTCTTTGCAAGTGCAAGATTTAAGTCAATTGGAGTCTTTGCAACTTTAAAATCTAATTATTTGAATTTTTCAAGTACTATTTTAATGTAATGAGATTGTGACAATGCCAAACCTTGAGGAGTCTTATGGATCTTAATATCCAAAAATATCGGCAACTCCCAAGTCTTTCATATCAAACTTGCTAGTTAGCATACGCTTAGTCGCATTTATATTGGCAATCTCATTACTCATTATCAGCATATCATCAACATGTAGGCGAATAATGACTATGTGATTTGTAACATTATTAATGTAAACACATTTATCATATTCATTTATCTTAAACCATTTGACAACATTGTTTGATCAAATTTCGCATGTCATTATTTGGGTGCTTGTTTTAGTCCGTAAAGTGACTTAACAAGTCTAAACACCTTCTTTTCTTTACCTAAAACCACAAACTCCTCAAGTTGTTCCGTGTAAATTTATTCCTCTAAATCTCCATTTAAGAAGGTCGTTTTAAAGTCCATTTGATGAATTTCAAGACCATATATCGCAGCTAATGTTACTAACGTACGTGCAGACGTAATTCTTGTAATTGGAGAGTATGTATCAAAATAGTCAAGACCTTCTTATTGTCTATACCCTTTGACCACAAATCTTGCCTTATATTTGTCAAAAGTACTATCATCTTTCATTTTCCTCTTAAAAATTCATTTATAACCCAACAGTTTATTGCTTGGAGAAAGATCAACCAATTTCCATGTATGGTTGTTCAGTATGAATTATATTTCACTATTGACTCCCTCATTCCAAAATAATGATTCGGAAGAAGACGTAGCTTCTTTTAATGTTCGAGACTCATTTTCCAATAAGAAAGTCACAAAATTTGGTCCAAATAAAGTAGACGTTCTTTGACGTTTACTACGTCTTGGATCCTCCTGATTAGACGTACTTTCTTTCGTTTCTTCCCAGGGTCGTTTAGATCCTTCACCAATCGACTTAAATTCATTTTTATACGAATATAAATTTTCAAAAAATTCAGCATTATCTGATTCTATAACTGTATTATTATGAATGTCAAGATTTTCTGATTAATGAACCAGAAATCGATATGCTTTATTATTTGTTGCATAATCCTATGAAAACACAATCAACAATTTTTGGTCATATCTTTACCCTTTTGGGTTTAGAAACTTGAACTTTTGCCCAACACCCCCACACTTTAAAATAATTCAAGTTGGGCTTTCTTCCTTTCATTTTTCACGTGGAATATTGCATTTTGCTATGTAGTACTCTGTTTAGTATCCGGTTAGCCGTAAGAATCGCTTCCCCACACAAGTTTTGTGGCGAACCAGAAATTATCAATAAAGCATTCATCATCTCCTTTAATGATCAACAACCCAGAACTCTAGCTCTGCCCCTAATTGTCATAACGAATATCTCCAAAATTTTCGTTACATTTTGGTAGCATTGCCCTTATTAGAGAGTGTTTTTCCTTTTGTGAGCATTATGCGGTTCAAATTTGTTATAGTTTATTGCAAGGTAAGGGACTTGAGTCCCACATCGGTATTCTAACGTACTAATGTAGGGTTTATATATATAGCCTTGAACGCTCCCGCGCGCCTCAATACCTAGCAATTGGGGTGTAGTTTTTCCTCAATTGTATCAATAGCATCAGAGCCACCCATCACCCTTTATGGCTTGTGGCAGAGTGAAAGCTACCTAATGTGGAGTCTGATGACGACGAATGGGAAGCGTGGTAGTTTATTATGATCCATTATAAGATATGAGACTTAAGTCACCGTATCGATATTATAATATGCTAGCGTGAAATTTATATAGCCTTGGGATACATCGAGTATCAAGAACAACAAAAGTAATGTCACGTGAAACTATTTCGCTGAAAAAGATTTGTTGGTTAAAAGTCCAAATGGCTCAACCTTTAAGAATAGCTTATCAATACGATGAAAGTGGCGAAGTGAAGTACGTTTGACAGTGAAAAGGAATAAAGTAAACCCGGGAATAATAATCCATGAAAACTAAAGTGATCAGTGCTTATTACGTAATGAGTGTCTATTGCTTCTGTGTTAAGGCATCTGTAACGTATGTGATTACGTCAATAACTCATCATCAGTTGATTTAATCTTATAATTAATCTTCATATTTTTTGTCTTTTTTGTTGGAAATTCGTGGCTTTACCTTCAAAGTGTATTGACTTGCCTCTAAACTTTTTTTCTGGTCATGTCACCGTCTCTTTTATTCCACTCATTTATTCCCTATCAAACCCCTCACTATCTTTTCTAAAAGTTTACATACTTTTCTAATTACTTGACCTTTAGTGCTATCTTACTTCTCTTTTTTAGGAATATTTGATATCAAGAATCACCCCTCAATTTCTTTAATTTTCACTTGGCTTCCCTCATTTCTACAATTTACACACTTTCTTCAACAACTTGGGCATTATAATGCATGAATAGTTATGCGATAAATATTACAGTACTACTTGAATGACCGACATGCGATGAATAATATTTCATGAATTCTTTTGGGGTGATGGGGGTATCAAGACCAAGATCTACTTTATCTTAGTGTGCACTATACAAATAGCTTTCAACATGGTTAGTCTTAAATTTTTGTCCTAACTTCAAGTTTAACAAGTGTTGCCCCCCGCTTGTCATTTTTTTACTTTTTGACCTTGAAGTTACGGGGGAGGGGGAGGGTTAAAAAGTTAAAAACTGCCCCAAAACTTGTCATATCTCTTAAATTTTTTGACTTTTAGGCTAGCTAATTGTTATACAGCCAACGTTTATAAAGTTGTCAAAAGATATTCACAATTTAAGATGTGGCAAAATAGTTAAAACATAGTAATCATATAAACTTCAGAAAGTTTTCAAACACCAAGTCCAACTATTGCAAGTGAACTCCAGGATTGTTTCTTGGATATCAAACTTGTACAAACAAAATTCCAAAATCTATAGCTCAAAATTTATACAAGCAAGCTGTCCTCGTGACTAATATGATACTAAAATAGCTCGAGGATCAATCATAATACTATCCAGAGACCATTCCCACACACTTCGCAAGTAAGATGATTTGTTTCTGTTGCCAGTATTTCTGAACCTTTCTTGAGGTGGATGTTTCCCTTGTTACTACACAGTGTCTCATTCTTATCTCGAATAATGGCACTATTCTTGTATTTTCGTGTTCTTAGATCTTTAGTATTACACGCTCCATTTGCTTCCGGTGCATATTACATTGCCATTGCTATCATTTGTTTATTATTTCCTTCTAATTGTTCTTGAGCCAAAAATTTATCGAAAATATCTCTATCTTTATAAGATAGCTGCGTGCATATTACCTTCCCAAACCCCACTAGACTGAGTTTTTTGGGTTGTTGTTCCTGTGGTGGATGTTCAGACGTGTCCTCGATAACCTGGCAGCTCTTCGGTCTCCGCTTTTGGGGACGGCTTCCAGCTATGTGTTGTGCGACTCCCACAAAGTGAATGAAGGGAAGCTCTTCTAGCTTCTGGGTGAGCATACGCTTACTCAAAGATGATAACAAAAGGTAATAAGATCTGAAAGAGTATGAATGCATAGACGCTTAACTTTATTTTAAACCGGTTTAACAGAGACAAATATTCTGTCAATAGCTAAATTGTACATTGGTCCAAGGTTTGTAGCAAAAAAACTACGTAAATATATTACATAGCCAGCCATTTTCCTCTTTACTGAAGACAGTTCAAGAATGGAGGACAAGGGGCCTCCGCCGACAACTACAAAACTAGAATACATGGTGATGCTGGCTGCTATACCAGCTTAACCTCCTCGGACGAGTCTTCTCAAGTCCTCATTCTCCTTGTTCAAAAGATCGATACGAGATTGAAGAATGTTTATCATTGCCTGAGCTCTCATCACTTCAATCTTCAATGTTTCCCTCTCCATGGACACATTTAGTATCTCGTTCTCTAAATTGCTAATGAACTTCAAGTAACCTGGTGGGACTGATTTTTCGAGGTTGGAGGAGTCAAAAGTAGGGGGGTTAGAAGGTTGGCTTTCTTTAGGTTCAAGGGGCTCTAACAAGGGGAATGCTAAGAGAGAAGGGGGGGAGTAATTTGTCGTCATCATCGTTGTTGGTGGATCCTGTTGGCTAGTAGTTGAATCTTCAGAACCATTTGCATGGCTAGAGCTAGGATCTTCGTGCTTGGATCTTTTGCTTTGAGCTAAAGAGAGGGGTTCTGGATCTTCTGGTGATCTCTCCCTCTTGCAAATAAATGGAATAGGTTGGGGCTCAAGCAGGTTCTCGCTTTGGCGAGGAGGAGCCTTATGTCGAGCATCCTGTTATGAACAGCCAACAGTAAATAGGACATCTGATCTTACCAAAAATACAAGTATTTATCTCAGAATAAATAAATCCAAACAACAGTTCCATGTCAAGAACTTACATTCCTCACTGTGAGGACTTTCCCGTCGCAAGTAAGCTACTCATTTAAATTCATACATATCATCAAGCACTAATAACCAGGAAAAACATAGGAAAATTCTCTTGAATGGAATTTAAGAGACCGACACATTGACAGGAATTGCAAACCTGTTTCTCTTTTACTTGTGTAATTCACTTCCAGGCTCCAGGTATGTAATGTGACGTAATGTCAATTAAACAAAGCTCCACCGCAACAACTACCCATACTAAAACCATTAAAAAAAATTCTCCCTTACCCCAAAAAAAAACCATTATTCCACCCACAATTACAATCGACACCAAACAAACTTGCATCCAACCAGTGACCATAATAGCAAATAAAGCATCATAGATTTTCAAGTTGAAGTTCATCTACTAGGGTTTGTGATGATTGTCGGGATACAGTACGCTCAAGCACCCAAGCGTGAGTGCGTCCCACTGATCAATGAAGTGGGTGCGAACCCTGGAGACAAAGGGTTCAAATCGCAACAGTGACAAAAAATGCTAGGTTATTTCTCCCCATCTACCTCAGACTTGGTTTGCAGAATTACCCGGTAACTATGCTAATGGGAAGCGGCAGGTATCAGGGGTATCGCTAAGATGCACACAGGCTGACCCCGACACCATTGTTACATAAAAAACGCTGAAGTACAAAGAGAGAGAAGCGTTTGTGTCTTATGGCATTGCCACTTCATTAAGTGTAAGGCAAAAACCCTACAAGCTCCCAAAAAATAAAAAAGGTAATTCAAGCCCTTGATGTATATACTCATCCTTCAATACTACAGTTTACTTCCTTCTTTTCTCTTCCCATGCATATCAATGCACACCACGTTCTCATTTAGTTGTGAAGTAGCTAATCGATCAACATTCCCTTAACACAAATTAATGCTACCTAACTTAAAAATAGTCAACTAAAATCATCCATGATCGCCATAATTTGAAACGAGGAACAAATCAACACGCCCAATAAATCGGTCGGAGGATTTTATCCACCAAGTATTTTCTCCTAACACAAAGAGGAGGAAAGAAAACAAAACACATAAATTGATAGATCTCAATGGATAGATCTAGCGTAGCACTCGCCGGAAAGGCGATAAAATCTTCTTTCCTTCCGTGGTGTAGGGCATTGAAAACTAGAAACTGGCTAGTTCTACTCCCCCAGTAGCCATATTATTACCCACATTAGAACTGCACTTACCTGTGATAAATGGAATCTGAAGAAATAAATGTGATATTCACATAATCTGAAAAGATAAATTTGCCAATTAGTTATTCCTTTTAAGAAGTTTGACCATATGGCGTGAAAACAAGATGAGAAACTAATCAATCTAAAAATTATTTACATTGTATTCTTTTCATTTAGAGATAATTGGAAGTTTGGAACAAGCCTACATCGTTCGCTCCACATCAGGGACACAATTTAAAAGCCTTCTTCTAGGTTTTATGTCTCACTCACAGCATTAAATTTGGCAGGTTGGTAGATTGCTCCCTAAGTCCTTGGAACTGGACCAGATCAAAGTCTGAATACTCTAAAACACGCACTTATACGAGGCAAAGAATGAGGGAGATCGGACATTGTTCGCCTACCAAATAACTTGAGGACATATAAGAGTCTCTATGCCAATGTGACGACTCCGATACACGACTACGTGGAGCCAGACTAAGAGGTTATAGAAAATGAAAAAAACCACCCTGTCGACTTGTGCCTCTCACCAAACAAAAACGAAGCTAAAACGAAACCTCATCGAAGCCAGCTGCCTTCAAATTTTACTTCGACCAATAAAAGATAACGACAAATAACTTAGATCATGACAAAAACATTAACATCAGATGGATAAAAACATTTAATGAAGCAAGCAACTTTCACGTTCTAACAGAGACCCTTGTTTCCGACAGTCATACAAGGAGAATAACGAGAAACTAAAAGAACAGGAGACATTCTTAGGATTTGGGTTTCCAAAGAACAGTCATACAAGGAGAAAGAAGACAAACTAAAAGCAGCAAATATTCTTGCAATTAAAAACACTACATCAACATGTAGCGACAATAGCATTCATAATTTCCTGTAATAGTAGGTTGCATTTATCCGCATTAATAGCAGCGGCGAAAAAAGCGGCTATATGCAAAGATTTGCATTAAATGCATAGATTCGGTATATTGAAGAGATCAGGAAAATATGAACCTGGTCAAGGTCATTGCCTTCAACTCGCGCTTCATCACCATTGGCCACGTCATCCTCTGTCTCTCCTCCGGGAACCAGCAGAGCTGTATCATCATCCCATTCCTCCTCAATAAATGGAGCATATCTGTCGCCATTCGGAGGTCCTAATCCACTTTTTTGGAAGATTCTACAAAGTACAAAAGCATCCTTTTTCCTCGCAAACAAACAAAAAATATTAAGATTCGAAACTTCAATAAAAAGTAACTAAGTCCACAACCTATGCATTTTCCAAATGCAAATTCGCACCTGCACAACTCCAGCCCTTTCCAATTCTTCATCGGTAAGTCTGTACTCATGCATCACCCAATTAGTTCTCTTACCATCAGGAGCTCGACCACTATGGAAAACGAGCGTTTTCTTCATTCCAATGGTCTGAGACTTGTGGCGAACAGGACGATCCTTCCCAGTAGCTTTCCAATAGCCCTTGCCAGTGGCTCGGTTAAGTCGAGATCCATTCCCATACTTCCTATCTACTGGGCTGAAAAAGTACCACTCTAGATCTCTGGTCTTCAGCGATGAATATTCTGTATAGAAAAATACAAAAGGCAACTCATCAAAATTAATGACTACCAAATTCAAGAGAAGAAAGTGTCTACAAAAACGAGAAACGGATAACACATCCAAACAAATACCGCACAGCTTTTACAACAACCGACAAAGAAGAAATGCAATTCTTATGCAGCAGCATTATTACATTTAGGGACACCAATCAAAAGTCAGAAATGCAGAAATCTTCCTGAAGACTAAGAGCACTACACTGCTTCTCTAATAAAAAAAATTGTTTGTCGGGTTTTGCGGAAACATTCGAATTCTCTCTGACGTCTTCAAACAGGTAACAGATTTAAACCGTGTACATAGATAAGCTTTATGAGAGAAAAAAATCCTTTAACAATGAGTCAGCAATTCCTTCTCAGACCCTTCCTCTTTAAAGCATTGATGACTAAAAACTCAATCTTTGTGGTAAAACAATCTTAAAGACACATTTTTTCTTACTAAAAACTCAAGGTTTGTGGTACAACAATCATAAAGACACATTTTTCTTACTAAAAACTCAATTTTTATGGTAAAAACAATCATAAAGATACATTTTTCTTACTAAAAATTCTATCTTTGTGGTAAGCCAATCTTAAAGATACATTTTTTCTCACTAAAAATTCAATCTTTATGGTAAACCAATCTTAAAAATAATTTTTTTCTTACTTAAAGCTCAATCTTTATGGTAAATCAATCTTAAAGATATCATTTTTCTTACTTATCAAAATAAAGAATTAAGCTTTCAAGCTCCATTTTTCCAATAAATTGAAACCAACTCATCCCAGAAAAACACAGAATAAACCACAAACAAATTGGATGTTTTCACTTACAAAACTAAGCAAACATCTCAAAAACAAACTCAATCTCAAATACATAACAAAAAAGCAAAAAAAATAAATAAATAAATAAACAACAAGAGATGACAATTTTTTTAATTAAAAAAAAACCCATAAACATGATTAAAGATCAATTTAAAAAAATAAACCTGCAAGCTCCCAAGGCTCAGATTTGTAAACATCAATTTCAGAAACAGCCTGAAACCGAAATGGCTTCGCACAAGCTTTTCTCCTTAGGTAGTACCTAACCAACTCCTCGTCCGTTGGATGAAACCTGAAACCCGGCGCTAACGACGTCGGCGGTGGAGCCACCGCCCTCTTCGGCGTCGCCGTCGTAACAGGTACTGCCGCCGGTACTATAATAAGTGCTCCTTCTTGCTCCATTTTTTGGCCGGAAAATCAAGAACCAAAAAAAAACACAAGAAAATGATAATTAAGGTTTCTATTTAAGAAACCCACCACAGAAATAACAGATACATAAGAAGGGGGCAAAAGGGTGTTAGGTTTTGAGAAGATTAGAAGTGAAGCAAAGCTTAAAAGAGAGAGAGGTGGGTGTGGGGGGTTTGGGGGGTTT
>MU692234.1:160474-185427 GCA_026770625.1 Nicotiana glauca
TTAGGCCAGGCACTTACCAGCACATGGGGTCGGTTGTGCTGATGCTACACTCTGTGCATCTTCTTGCACAGATCCAGGTGTTGGAGCAGCATTTGAGTAGCAGTAGCATTTCGGGAGCGAGCTTTAGTCCAGGAACTTCGAGGTAGCCTAGCTGGCGTTTGCAGGCCGGAGTCCTTTTCTATGTTTAGTTTATTTTCTTTGTACCGAGACAGACGTTTTGTATTTCCATTCAGACTTGTTTGTAGCACTCGTTAGTAGTCCGTGAGCTAGTGACACCAAATTTTGGGTAGAGATATGTTTTAAACTTCCGCATTTTGATTTTATTTTTATTAAACTTAAAGTCTTCCGCTCTTATTTAATTGTTTTCCGTATATTCATGTTGTTGAGATTTATCAGATAATATTTAAAGTTTGGCTGGCCTAGCTCCGTTAGTAGGCGCCATTACGACTCCCGATGGTGGGAAATCCGGGTCGTGACACTTAGTTGATATTGATCCAGTTTTAATTGTTAAGACACCTATTGCATATGAAGGTACCCAAGACAATGATGGAGATAGTGATCAAGATCAAAATGATCATCATGGCGTAGATGTTATGGATGCTCCAGTTGATGAAGTTGTGGTTGATCAGCAACCAATTCCTGCACATGTAACTACTTCGAATGCTCTTGAAACCTCTCTTAGAAGATCTACAAGGGAGAAGCAAAAATCCATGCGTTATCCTTCTGATGAGTATGTACTTTTGAGTGACATGGGAGAACCTGAAAATTATGATGAAGCCATGCAAGATACTCACAAAGATCAGTGGATCGAAGCAGATGAAGTCACTCCATGAGAATGGCACATATGAGTTAGTGAAATTACCGAAAGGTAAGAGAGCTTTATCTAACAAATGGATATTTAGAATAAAGCAATATAACCATACATCTGCGCCTAGATAGAAGGCGAGGTTAGTTGTTAAATATTTTGGATAGAAGAAGGGAGTTAACTTTGATGAAATTTTCTCCCTTATTGTGAAGATGTCTTCTATTCATGTGGTTCTAGGCTTGGCTGCAAGTCTAGATTTAGAGGTTGAGCAGATGGATATCAAGACTGCTTTTCTTCATGGTAATTTAGATGAGGAGATTTATATGGAGCAATATGAGGGTTTTGTAACTAAGGGAAAAGAAAATTATGTTTGCAAATTGAAAAAGAGCCTGTATAGGTTGAAACAAGCTCCAAAGCAATGGTATTTGAAGTTTGAATTTATCATAGAAGAACAAGGGTACAAGAAAACTTCTTCAGACCACTGTGTATTCTTCCAGAAGTTCTTTGATGATGATTTTATTATTTTATTACTTTATGTGGATGACATGCTTATTGTTGGCAAGAATAAATCTAGAATTGCAGTCCTAAAGAAACAGTTGAGCAAATTGTTTGCGATGAAGGACTTGGGGCCAACAAAGAAAATCTTGGGCATTCAAATCCACCGACACAGAGATAGAAAGGAGTTATTTCTGTCCCAAAAGCAATACATTGAGAAGGTACTCAAGAGATTCAATATGACAGATACAAAAGTGGTTAGTACTCCTCTTGATAAACACTTCAAATTGAGTATTAATCAGAGTCCATCTACCGATGAAGAGAAAAGGAGATGTCTCGTATTCTTACTCTCCTGTTATTGGTAGCTTGATGTATGCTATGGTTTGCACTGGACCAGATATTGCACATGCCGTTGGTATTGTTAGTAGATTCCTTTCTAATCCTGAAAAAGAACACTGGGATGCAGTAAAATGGATATTAAGGTATTTAAAAGGTACTGCAGATTTGAAGTTGTGCTTCGGCAATGGCAAGCCTGAACTTGTTTGTTACACATACTCTGATTTAAGAGGCAATCTTAATAATTCAAGATCTACTTCTGGTTATTTGATCACTTTTGCAGGGGGAGCTATTTCTTGGCAATCTAGACTACAGAAGTGCATAGCTCTATCCACCACAGAAGCCGAATATATTACTGTCATTGAAGGTGCTAAAGAACTATTATGGATGAAGGAGTTTATTAATGATCTTGGCTTTGAGCAGCCAAGGTACATCTTATTTTGTGATAATCAGAGTGCTATCTATCTCACCAAGCACTCCACTTTTTATTCTAATACCAAATATACAAATAAAAAGTTTCATTGGATAAGAATGGTCGTGGAAGAGAAATTATTTGAGGTTGAGAAGATACACACTGATGAAAATCCTTCGGATATGCTGACAAAGGCGGTGGCTACAGATAAACAAGAATTTTGCAGAAAATTGGCAGGCATGAAGCCTATAAATAGTTCCTCTACTTGAAGACACATTTGGCCCCTTGGCTGGAGGGGGAGTTTGTTGGGCTCATACCCATGTTGTCTAGGGGTGTGCATTCGATTTTGACCCTTATCGATAATTACTTATCGATTATCGATTTGTACATATGCTTATCGTTATCATTTCAATAAGGTTTCGATTTTTTCGATTTCGATTTATCGATTTTAGGGTCTTATCGATTTGGTTATCGATTACACCAATAAAAAAATTTACGGGATTCCACGGAAAGTATATCGCTATTAATGCTCCTAACTAATATGGACAAAAAGAAGCTAAAATAAGACGAACACCATTTATAATATAAAAATTGTGTCAACAAGCACATGCAACAAAACTAAAGTAAGGGATCAAATGTATGCCACCAACACTCCAACGGTATAAAAAAAATAAAACAAAACAAAATACACTATCTCGGCTAATTCTGTTTTCCATTAATTTGAACTTCATTCCCTTGATCTTTAAATATGATCATTCCTTAAATGTGGTAGAGAAAATAATAGGGTAAGGGACTTAGGGTAAAGGAAAGGGTATAGATTAGGGAAAATAATATTGTATAGCCGCTTTCAAAATAGTAGCGGAATATATATACATTCTGTATGTTATATTAATCTACACAAATAGATAATTACTCATTTAACAAGTGTCTACAGTCTAGGAGTGTGCATTCGATTTATCGATTCGATTTTGATCCTTATCGATAATTACTTATCGATTTGTACATATGCTTATCGTTATTGTTTCAATAAGGTTTCGATTTTTTCGATTTTGATTTCGATAGAAAATAATCGATTCGATTTATCGATAAACCGATTCGAATGCACACCCCTAATGTTGTCTAGCCAAAGGCCCAATGGCCTAATCCTATTCTCTTTTGGTTTCCATTCCTATTCGGTGTTTATTCCTATTTTGAGTAAGTTTTGGCTTTAAGAGAAACCACCACTCATGATCTATAAATAGGACAACCTTGGAGAATTATTCTACGCTCATTGATACAAGTCTTTGAAAGACTTAAGCACATAAGAGTGGTATCAGAGCGAGGTTCAAGACAAGTTCATCTTGGCGAGTTCAGTTCTAGCCGCAACATATTTGACGATAATTGTAATTTTTGTCTGAGAAATTTGACCTGTGTGCTATGCACGTTGAGACAAACTTTGTGGTGGAGATTTGGAGATGCGACCTATTGAAGGCTATGTGAAGAAGGTGGATCAAGTTTATTTTGTCAGAAAATTTAGGCCAAGGGGGAGAATTGTTAGGTGTTTGCCATAATTTCCTTACCATATTTGGTTTTCCTATTTGTTGAAGGAAAAGGGCAATATAATTACCTTAATTGGGATTTTCTTTTTGTAAAAGGAAATTATAAATCTCCGATATTTGGTTAGTCCTTTTTCTTGTAGGAAAATGTTTGGACTTCTATAAATTGAAGATCCTTCCTTCTCATTCAGTTGCATCCACAATGTAGCCATAAAGGGTTTGAGAGTCTTGTTTAGGGGGAGAACTTTTCGGGGCAAGGGTTAGTGTGTCACTTGTGTTTGCCTCTTCGTGAGGTTATTCTCTCGATATTTTGTACTCTTTTTTTTTTTATAGTGGATTGCTCATCTCCTCCGTGGACGTAGGTCAGTTGACCGAACCACGTTAAATGTTTGTTTCTCACTTGGTAGATTTCTCATTTGTTGTCTGATTTTTCGTCGTTCAAGGTTTGCTATGCTAGCTTCCGCATGACACCTGATTATTTCGGTCCTAATAGTTTGTCTGTACTAGCAACGAAAAGTTATGTCGAAAACAAAATATAAAGTCTTAAAAGGGCAATTTAGTGCACGAAGCATCACGCGTCCTTGCAGGGTCCGGGGAAGTGCCGCACTCTTAATGAGTATGATATAGGCAGCCTACCTTGATGCAAGTATCAATAACTGATTTCATGGCTCAAACTCATGACTTATAGGTCATATGAAGACAATTTTATTGTTGCTCCAAATCTTCCATTTAATAATTCTGAAGCCTTAAATCCTTTAAAGAAAAAAAGAAGGTAATTTCTAGACGTATTTCAGGTGGCTAATATAATTCAACTTTCTCCAAAAAAAAAAAATCTGGTGTGACAAGTTCCCCTAAATTATTTTCATTGAAAGGTGATAACACGAAAATATAGGATCCCACCACTTTGCAAAATCTTTCAAGAAAGCACAACTTCAAAAGCTAGAAACATCTAACCTAAGGAAAAGAACAAAAGAAAGAAATCGAAAGCTTAAAGCCAGTGACGTTATAGATACTCCTACAAAATTAATGAATAAATAAATAATTAAGTTATGCATATAAAATAGTTACAACAAGTTACTGCTAATATTTATAAGTAAAATTTTCATTTGCTTATTAACAGTGGGAAGGAGTGTCAAATGACACCCTATGCGAGAAAAATACACTATATAAGTAGGTAAAATATAAATTTTATATATATATATATATATATATATATATATATATATATATATATATATATATACACAACAAGTTACTGCTAATATTTACTCCCCTTAATTTTCTGGTATATTTACTTTTATGTATTTTGACACCACTTAACAAAAATTCTAGTTCTGCCACTGCTTATTAACTAGTAATCTGGTAAAACTCGTAACTCCTATTACAGATTATCAGCCTATATAACTTGGATTTGTTAAACTTTGAATTTGTCAACAACGTTGTTCTTGAGCCGATAGTTTATCGAAAATAACCTCTTTACTTCACATAAGGTAGGAGTAAGATTTGCGTACACTCTGCCCTGCATTTATGAGATCACACAGGATATATTGTGTTGTATATTATATCTTGACTCCCCTTGATTTTCTGGTATATCTACTTTTATGTATTTTGACACCACTTAACAAAAATTCTAGTTCTGCCACTGCTTATTAACTAGTAATCTGGTAAAACTCGTAACTCCTACTATTACAGATTATCAGCCTATATAACTTGGATTTTAAACTTTGTATTTGTCAACAACGTTGTTCTTGAGCCGATAGATTATCGAAAATAACCTCTTTACTTCATATAAAATAGGAGTAAGATCTGCGTACTCTCTACCCTGCATTTATGAGATCTCACAGGATATATTGTGTTGTGTATAACTTAAATTATAAAATAATTATGGAGCAAAATAGAAAACGAGAAAGGTGAGCAAAAGGGAAATTTATGAATAAAAAGGGGTTTGATTAAACATAATAGAAAAATAGAGGCCCTTTTCGGCAGAACATGGTTAAGTCAATAATAATAAAGTAAAGAACATAGCATCTTGGATAAGCAACTTTTCTTGTCCACGTCTTCTCTTCTTGTTCAAGCAAACAAGACGAGAAAGGTACAATGACTATTATTTTTAGTATATATTTTTTGCCCCTCAAATTGGAATTTATTTTGTGGATCCACATTAAATAATTATATTACACTCCTACCCTTTCACTGGTCCAAATTTGGTTGCCATGCCCCTCAAGTAACATCAGCCTTAAAATATGGAATATAATAATAGTGTAATTATTATGACACTAGATGGGATTGGCCCGTGCAAGCCCGGGCCCAACACTTTAGGTTATAGCGTGTTTTTACCCGCTCAAGCTGTAAGATTGTGCTAATACCACGATGGATATAGATAGAGTAAATCTCACTTTATACCTATTAATCCTAAACTATTTACGCTTTAATGCCCAGGTTCAAACTATTTATTACTCCTACCCATGGGGCCTAAACTATTTACCCGGTATTTTCCTTGCCAACTGTCACGACCCCAGTTCACCTTCCATGAACATGTCGTGATGACACCTAGTCTCTATGACTAGGTAAGCCTAATAATGCGGAAGATAAACCAAAATTTGCGGAAGAAAATAAATAAAACTGAACTGATAAAAATAAACAGGGTTTAAGGTGCCACTCGGCACATATCAGAATAATTCTCGAAGCTAACAAACTCCCCAAAATCCGAAAACTCACAAATCACAAGCTAAGGGATACATAAGAGGCTCTAACTCAAGAATATCTATACAAAGGAGAAAATACTAGAAGAACTATACTTATTACAGAAAAGCTGGAAAGGGAGTCCTCGGTCTGCGGACGTAGCAGATACACCTTGAAGTCTCTACCGATACGCCTCCTTCCAAGGCTGACAGAACTGAACGGGAGTACCTATATCTGCACAACAAAAATGTGCAGAAGAGTAGCATGAGTACACCACGGCGGTGCCCAGTAAGTATCAAGACTAACCTCGGTGGAGTAGTGACGAGGGACAATCAAGGCACCTACCGGTCAATAAACAGTAAAATCATAGGAATAATAAATGACTTATAAATATGTAAAGACTGCATGAATGACCAAGAATGCTAAAAATTCACAATAAGGGATAAATACAACAATTAACAACGAGAATATAATAAACTATGATGCAAAAGGACGGCAGAATCGCAACCCAAATCCTAAGGTCACAACACAGCAAGGGGACAAACAAGTCGATAACTCATATCCTACAATGATGTTCACAAAAGGTCTTATTTAACTCTTTCCACAATTTCACCAAGTCTCGGACATCCACAGCTCGTAAAAGACCCAGCATCTGAAATATAACAATTGGCATCCCGCGCCCCATCAATCTCATGGTCATGCTGATAACTAACTTTCCAACTAGGGCTACTCTCACAAATATAATGGATAAACGAGGGCGTACCTCCATCCTTAACAAAAACAGGAGGAATTCACCTCTAATAGGAGTGTTCAGCTACGTGTATGCCTGTGCAAGTGTTTCTAACAAAATTCTACCAGCTAGCAAACATGAAAAGGAGAACGGTCCGCACGTAGGATGTTCCCTCACAACTCCCAAGCGGTAACGCTCATACAGGTAAACAACCCACAATCACAATATAAAGCAAATAGGAATGCCTCAACAGGCCGTCACAACTTTATAAAATTAATCCGTGACGTAGCCGCCCTTATTTCGCCACGTGTGCAATAAATAATATAATAGTCACCGCCTTATTTCGCCACATGTGCATAATAATTTTTCACCTTATTCCGCCACATGCACAACCCACATATAAGCATATAGCATATCCCGCCTTATTACGCCGCATGTGCAAAATATCAATAACAACAATGGCACGGCAAAGACCTCGTGCAACCCTTCAACAACAACCGCACGGCAGAAACCTTGTGCAGCACTGTAGCAACAACCGCACGGCAAAGACCTCGTGCATCACAATCTCAACAACCGCACGGTAGAAACTTTGTGCATCACAATCTCAAGTACAACACAACAAATGACAATATATACAGGAACAAAGCAAGAAAATCCACTCAAGAAATTCCGTTCACCAAAAGACGGTACAACTAACTCAAAAGGAATAATCGTAACAGGAAAATACTAAGCGCAATAAGAACAACTCAACAAGGGAGAAATACTACGAAACAATGATTCCATAATACTCAGTTCAACAACAAGGAAGCTAACATGAATTAAATAATTACAATTAAGGAAAATATCAACTAAACATAAGATATCTAACTTCTTTCCAATTAAGGCCAATTATTTACATGAGAGATAGAAATGATGTTTACCAAATAAGGACAAGCAGTTAAGAATGATAGTATGACTATAGAGGGGTAAATGTCCACAGTTAAACAAGTAAAAATCAATTAGGCAATAAGAATAACCAAAAAGGGCAATAAATTCCAAGTAAATCATGTAGAGGTGAAACTAATAACATGGAGCTCAATCGTATCAAGAAAACAACTTCATGTTCGGTGATTATAAGGATCTAAGAGCCTAAGAGGGGCAATTTTCCACAAATAAATCCGATCACGCACTCGTCACCTCACGTACAAGGAATACAATCAGCAAAGAAGACTCAAATCTTAAGGGGAAGTACCCCACACAAGTTTAGGCAAGATACTTACCTTGAACCGGCTAAAATCAACTAGCAATTACGTTCTTGTCACGAGTACTCGACTCCAAATGGCCCAAATCTATTCAACTAAATCACACATTGTAAATAACATCTCAAGAAATTGATTCTACTAATTAATTCAAAGCTAAAGCACGAAATTAGGCAAAATGACCAAAATGCCCCTCAGGACAATATCTCGGAATTGGATAATTTTTATATTTTCAGAACCCTCGTACTCTCACGAGTCTAATCATATAAAAATCTCCCAAATCGGAGGTCAAACACCCCCTCAAAACTCACTAATTCGGTCTATGAAGTTCTACCCATTTTTCATTAAAAATCTAAAATTAAAGGATGAAATTAAGAGGAGATTCATGGAAATTGGTCTAAATCGAGTGAGATGCACTTATCCAAGTTTCCCAGGTGACAATCCCTTCAAAAATCGCCAAGGATTGAGCTCTAGAAGCCAAAATGTGATAAAAATGGTGAAACCCTCGAAATTGGAATTTAATCTGTCTGCCCAGAAAATTGGTCATCGCGAACGCGGAAGAAGCATTGCGTTTGCGAAGAAGGAAAAGTGAAGGTATTCAATTACTCATCGCGAACATGATAGGGCATACGCGAACGCGAAGAAGAAGAATTTGGAGGCCCAAGGACTGCCCTACGCGAACGCGTTAATACGTACACGAACATGAAGGGTGAGGCAGTACAGCTACGCGAATGCGGGAGGGTATACGCGAACGCGTTGAAGGGAGAGACAGAGCATCGCGAACGAGAAGAAGGAATTTCCAGGTGGCCAAGATAAGACTTCGCGAACGCGATGGCCAGATCGCGAACGCGAAGAAGGAGTACTAGAAGGAGCAACAACAATTCACAAAAAAACAAGGGGAAATGACCCATAGCCCATCTGAAACACACCCGAGGCCCTCGGGACCTCAACCAACCCTACGGACATAACCCACACCATTATTCAAACTTGCAACAATCCTTAAACCACCTAAAACAACGTCGGAAACTCGAATTAATCAAATATTTAAGCGTAAGAACTTTAAATTTCATCAATACACGCTTTCGATAAAAAACCTAACCAAAATACGTCCGAATGACCTGAAATTTTGCACACACATCCCAAATGACACGATGGAGCTACTGCAACTTTCGAAATTCCATTCCGACCCTCGGGTCAAAAACTCACTATCGGATAGGAAACTTCAAAAATTCAAATTTCGGCATTTCAAGCCTAAATTAGCTACGGACCTCCAAAACACATTCCGAACATGCTCCCAACCCCGAAATCACCTAACGGAGCTAACGGAACCATCGAATTTCTATTCCGAGGTTGTCTTCACACTGTTCCAACTACGGACTACTTTCCAACACTTACGCTCTCATTTAGGGACTAAGTGTCCCAAAACTCTCCGAAATCCCACACCGAACGTCCCGACAAACCAAAATAGCATAATGAACTTAGGGGAAGCAGTTAATAGGGGATCGGGGTGTAAATTTTAAAAATGACCGATCGGGTCGTTACATCCTCCCACACTTAAACATTCGTTCGTCCTCAAATGAGCATTGAGAACATACCTAAAGTCTTCAAGTCACTGAGTGCGCACTTCCAACATACACCCGTTAGTGATCCCACGTCACCCAAATCCACTTAAGCCTGACGACACCATCTTAACTGAAATTTAACCTTTCTAGCAATACCAATAGGCCTTCAAGCCAGAATTTCTCACCTTCCATCCGTTTCCAAAAGACCCAATCCTAAATCCATATCCGGTATCAATCTCAACCAGCTATTTCATTACAAGCCAACATACATAGGATACAACCACACAACCTGACACATCACACAGGCCCACAATAACATTTCTGATAGCAATACTTGCGTGAGATCAAATCCGTACCGGCCATAAACCTCATATTAAACAGGAACTCTTTTCAAACCACCACAACACTGGTGATGATACAATAACCACGAAAACCGCATAACAAACACCCGACTAACCAAATCTCAGCCAACACCAACGGGTACACATCCTACAAGCTAAAACTCAAGAAGCATAGAATGGAAATGACTGAATATGAGAAAGGAAACACATAAGGGAACTAACAAACAAACCAAACTAGCACAAATTCTTCTAAAACACAAATCGACAAGAACATCTAACAAGAAAGAATGAAAGCGTATAAAAGACTCACAATGATCTTATACTGATATAACCTCCCACCGCAGCACACAGCCCGGTCTCAACATATCAATCACCTGAAATCACGAGGGTCCCGCCCTCAATACTAAATCACAAGTAGGGCACACATCAACCCGTCTAGAGACTCTCACTAGATCAATTTCGTCTACAAGTTTACAACACAGGCTGGCTCCCACACCGGTGGAGCATAGAAATCACCGCTCGTAACCAAGAATACTCGGTGATCACATCAAACCTACCGAAACAGACAACATGAACTTACCGCTAGCCTCATGACTCTCGACAATAGCTAGAAACAGACGATAGACACGATTATCACTCATTGAACCTCCCAACAGAATAATCGCGTAAACAGAGTACAAATCATGAATCACACTTATAAATGGAACAACAATCAAGAAAACTCACCCCGATAAGCAGAGTTGTGATGAACTGCGATATGGGTACTCCGAGACCCACGAACACCTGAGTCACCATGCTGAGTCTAAAGCGCGAACTGAACTGGCTGACCTGCAAAAACTCTACCATGACGCACCCTGCCTCCAAAATAAGGACCTGTATATCTCCTCGGTCTACGAGGACCCCTCGCCTCATCAAACTCCCGCTCCTGGTCTCGTCTGCTCTCTCTCTCATGACCCTGCCTGCCCTCTCTTTCTCTAGCATGCATACCATCTATCCTCCTAGCAATGTTCACCACCTCCTGATATGGAATATCCATCTCCAACTCACGAGCCATGCTGGACATGATGCTAGGAATAAGCCCTTCAATGAACCGGTGAACCTTCTCGCGAACAGAAGAAATCAAGGCTGAGGCATGTCTAGCCAAACTAGTGTAATGGACAGCATACTCCGAGACAGTCATAGCACCCTGGCGCAAATGCTCAAACTCCGCGCCATGCATCCCCGAGGCTCTGAGAAACAAACTCTCCTAGAAACATATCTGAAAACTGAGTCCAAGTCAGTGAAGCTGCCTCGTCTGGACTGTCTAACTCATAGGTGCGCCACCAATCATAGGTGGCTCCTCGAAGTTGAAAAGTAGTGCAAGAAACCCCGCTTGATCCAGAGATACCCATAGTACGGAGAATACGGTAACACTCATAAAGAAACCCCAAGGCATCATCTGATGCTAATCTACTGAACACCGGAGGATCATACTTCTTGAACCTCTCTAGTCTCATATGCTCCTGCTCGAAAGCCGCTGCCATGCCCTCAGGCTGAACTGGTGCCGCAGGCGGCACAGGAATAATCTTTAAGACCTGCTCAACATGCGCTCGCTGCTCAGGAGTGTGAGCGGCAGGAGTCTGTGCTCCTCCCCCGACCTGGGATGTGGCTGCATCAAGGGGAAGCAATCCTGCCTGAGCTAAAGTTGGGTACATACTCATGAACTGTGCCAAAGTCTCCTGAAGGGCTGGAGTAGTAGTATCAGTAGGCGTGTCCGGTGCCTGGACTCAGGCTGGATCTGCTGGCGGTACCTCGGCGGCAGCTCGCGCAGGCGTTCTCACTGCACCACGTGTGCGTCCTTGAACTCTACCCCGGCCCCGACCTCCGACGGCTGTAGCAGGGGGCGCGGGTGCCTGATCACCTCAGGTAGTACGTGTCCTTACCATCTGTGAGAGAGTAGAAGACAGAGCTTTAGGATTGTGGATGTCAAAAATCTCGCACGATAGGGAAATCAAATAAAGTTGAATTTACCTAACGGTTACATAGCCTCTCGCAGATAAGTACAGATGTCTCCGTACCGATCCACGAGACTCTAATAAACCGGCTTGTGATCTGTGACTCCTATGAATCTAGAGCTCTGATACCAACTTGTCACGACCCCAGTTCACTCTCCATGAACATGTCGTGATGGCACCTAGTCCCTATGATTAGGTAAGACTAACAATGCGGAAGATAAACCAAAATTTGCTAAAGAAAATAAATAAAACTGAACTGGTAAAAATAAACAGGGTTTAAGGTGCCGCTCGGCACATACCACAATAATTCTCGAAGCTAACAAACTCCCCAAAATCCGAAAACTCACAAATCACAAGCTAAGGGATACATAAGAGGCTCTAACTTAAGAATATCTATACAAAGGAGAAAATACTGAAAGAACTATACTTATTATAGAAAAGATGGAAAGGGACTCCTCGGTCTACGGACGTAGCAGATATACCTTAAGTCTCTACCGATACGCCTCCTTCCAAGGCTGAGAGAACTGAACGAGAGTACCTATATCTGCACAACAAAAATGTGCAGAAGAGTAGCATGAGCACACCATGGCGGTGCCCAGTAAGTATCAAGACTAACCTCGGTGGAGTAGTGATAAGGGACAGTCAAGGCACCCACCGGTCAATAAACAGTAAAATCATAGGAATAATGGAAATGACATATAACTATGTAAAGACTGCATAAATGACCAAGAATGCTACAATTCACATAATAAGGGATAAATACAACAATTAACAACGAGAATATAATAAACTATGATGCAAAACGACGGCGGAATCGCAACCCAAATCCTAAGGTCATAACACAGCAAGGGGACAAACAAGTCGATAACTCATATTCTACAGTGATGTTCACAAAAGGTCTTATTTAACTCTTTCCACAATTTCACCAAGACTCGGACATCCACAGCTCGTAAAAGACCCAACATCTGAAATCTAAAAATTGGCATCCTGTGCCCCATCAATCTCATGGTCATGCTGACAACTAACTGGCCAACTAGGGCCACTCTCACAAATATAATGGATAAATGAGGGCTTACCTCCATCCTTAACAAAAACAGGAGAAATTCACCTCTGATAGGAGTGTTCAGCTACGTGTAGGCATGTGCAAGTGTTTATAACAAAATTCTACCAGCTAGCAAACATGAAAAGGAGAACGGTCCGCACGTACGATGTTCCCTCACAACTCCCAAGTGGTAACGCTCATACAGGTAAACAACCCACAATCACAATATAAAACAAATAGGAATGCCTCAACAGGCCGTCACAACTCTATACAATCAATCCCTGACGTAGCCCCCCTTATTTTGCCACGTGTGCAATAAATAATAAATAATAAATATAATAGCATATCCCGCCTTATTACACCGCATGTGCAAAACATCAATAACAACAATGGCACGGCAAAGGCCTCGTGCAACCCTTCAACAACAACCGCACCGCAGAAACCTCGTGCATTACAGTAGCAACAACCGCACGGCAAAGACCTCGTGCATCACAATCTCAACAACCGCACGACAGAAACCTCGTGCATCACAATCTCAAGTACAACACAACAAATGACAACATATACAGGAACAAAGCAAGAGAATCAACTCAAGAAATTCCGTTCACCAAAAGACGGTACAACTAACTCACAAGGAATAACCGTAACAGGGAAATACTAAGCGCAATAAGAACAACTCAACAAGGGAGAAATACTACGAAACAATGATTCCATAATACTCAGTTCAACAACAAGGAAGCTAACATGAATCAAATAATTATAATTAAGAAAAATATCAACTAAATATAGGATTTCTAACTTCTTTCCAATTAAGGCCAATTATTTACATGAGAGATAGAAATGATGTTTACCAAATAAGGACAAGCAGTTAAGAATGATAGTATGACTATAGAGGGGTAAATGTCCACATTTAAACAAGTAAAAATCATTTAGGCCACAAGAATAACCAAAAAGGGCAATAAATTCCAAGTAAATCATGTAGAGGTGAAACTAATAACATGGAACTCAATCGTATCAAGAAAACAACTTCATGTTCGGTGATTATAAGGATCTAAGAGCCTAAGAGGGGCAATTTTCCACAAATAAATTCGAGCACGCATTCGTCACCTCACGTACAAGGAATACAATCAGCAAAGAAGACTCAAATCCTAAGGGAAAGTTCCCCACATAAGGTTAGGCAAGATACTTACCTCGAACCGGCTAAAATCAACTAGCAATCACGTTCTTGTCACGAGTACTCGACTCCAAATGGACCAAATCTATTCAATTAAATCACACATTATAAATAACATCTCAAGAAACTGATTCTACTAATTAATTCAAAGCTAAAGCGCGAAATTAGGCCAAATGACCAAAATGCCCCTCAGGCCAACATCTCGGAATCGGATAATTTTTATATTTTCAGAACCCTCGTACTCTCACGAGTCTAATCATATAAAAATCTCCCAAATCGGAGGTCAAACACCCCCTCAAAACTCACTAATTCGGTCTATGAAGTTCTACCCATTTTTCATTAAAAATCTAAAATTAAAGGATGAAATTAAGAGGAGATTCGTGGAAATTGGTCTAAATCGAGTGAGAAGCACTTAACCAAGTCGCCCAGGTGAAAATCCCTTCAAAAATTGCCAAGGATTGAGCTCTAGAAGCCAAAATGTGATAAAAATGGTGAAACCCTCGAAATTGGAATTTAATCTGTCTGCCCAGAAAATTGGTCATCGCGAACACGGAAGAAGCATCGCGTTCGCGAAGAAGGAAAAGTGAAGGTATTCAATTACTCATCGCAAATGCGATAGGGCATACGTGAATGCGAAGAAGAAGAATTTGGAGGCCCAAGGACTGCCCTACGCGAACGCGTTAATATGTACGCGAACACGAAGGGTGAGGCAGTACAGCTACGCGAATGCGGGAGGGTATACGTGAACGCATTGAAGGGAGAGACAGAGCATCTCGAACGTAAGGCTCTAAATGCGAACACGAAGAAGGAATTTCCAGGTGGCCAAGATAAGCCTTCGCGAATGCGATGGCCAGATCACGAACCGGAAGAAGGAGTACCAGAAGCAGTAACAACAATTCAAAAAAAACAAGGGGAAATGACCCGTAGCCCATCCGAAACACACCCGAGGCCCTCAGGACCTCAACTAACCCTACGGACATAACCCACACCATTATTCAAACTCGCACCAATCCTTAAACAACCTAAAATAACACCGAAAACTCGAATTAATCAAATATTTAAGCCTAAGAACTTCAAATTTCATCAAAACACGCTTTCGATCAAAAACCTAACCAAAACACGTCCGAATGACTTGAAATTTTGCTCACACATCCCAAATGACACGACGGAGCTACTACAACTTCCAAAATTCCATTCCGACCCTCGGATCAAAAGCTCACTATCGGACCGGAAAACTTCAAAAATTCAAATTTTGGCATTTCAAGCCTAAATTAGCTACGGACCTCCAAAACACATTCCGAACACGCTCCCAATCCCGAAATCACCTAACGGAGCTAACGGAACCATCGAGTTTCCATTCCAAGGTCGTCTTCACATTGTTCTAACTACAGACCACTTTCCAACACTTAAGCTCTCATTTAGGGGACTAAGTGTCCCAAAACTCTCCGAAATCCCACACCCAATGTCCCGGCAAACTAAAATAGCAGAATGAACTTAGCGAAAGCAGTTAATAGGGGATCGGGGTGTGAATTCTAAAAATGACCGGTCGGGTTGTTACACCAACCATCTTTCTTTCTTCTATCGTCCAGTTTATGCATTAAAAAACTGCTCTTTTCTTCAAATTTTATGACAGATTGTGTTTTCAAGAATTCAACATTCTAAGTAGAGTAGATAGATATTCACCCATTTTGCTTCCAACTCGTGAGATACCTACTCAATGTTTTTGGACTTTGATCTTAAAGACAAAGACAGGGGCAGGCTTGACTCTTTAGGAAGTATAAAATTTTTGCAAGAATGAAGTGGGGGGGTAACAGTGAACGTGACGAATGAAGAAATCATTGATATTCCAATTTAGATTGCTTGATTATTAGTTGCTCATCCTTAGAGTTTAGATTTCATTTTTCTATTCTTAGAGTTCAGTACTTTTGGTAAAACTTGACTGCATTTACAAATTCCCTTAGGAATTTGATCATCCATTCAGCTGTGATACCCCTTCCCCCACTCATGTTTTTCTTTATCACTTTCTTGTTTTTTATCCTCTTTTTTATTTATTTAGTTTGTCCTTTTGTGTTTGATGAGTGCAAAAAATCATAGTATGGAACTTATATCCATAAATTTATTTTTGTTCTTTTATGCTAAGAAAGTTACAAATTGCAAATTATTTATTACCTTAATCATATTCAAAGTGGGTGTTGTTAAATATTGCTTACAGTACCTTCTGGAAGTTCATACTGAAATTTGATAGCATTTGGAGCTGATTTGAGGTGATTGAGATCGAAATTTTCAGTTGAAAATCGAAGAACAACACAACTACAGTATACCGCTACGATATACAATATGCTGTATGAGTATATAGCTATACTGCAACAGTATGGTATTATAGTTTACAATATACTGTAATGGTATATTGTAATAATCGAAGAAGAACACAGTTACCTAACAATATACTGTTATAGTATACAATATACTATTATAGTATAAAATATATTATTATAATATACTATAATAATATGCAATATACTGTAACAGTATGCTATAATAGTATACAATATACTATAATAGTATACTTATTACACGTAAATTCACTTGGCTTTTCCCTTTTAATTTGCTTTAAGCTTTTACACAGCGTGAGGGGCAAATTTAAAATGCAAGAAAAAATATTATAGTATGATATATAATGTAACGGTATACTCATACAATTAGATCCTTTAAAAAAATTTGAAATTTATTTTGACAACTGATATTATTTCAGTTTAATAATTGAATTTAATTTTTTTTAGCTCTCTGTGTACAATTGTATACCCTATTGGTATAGCTATATACTATACTGGTATTATATGTTAGTTAATATTATTTTGGTTGTATTAGCTACATTTAATTGGTACACAATTTAATTTTTCTTTAGTAATAATATAAATAAAAAGAATAATAAGAAAATAGTAAAAACAGTAAATGAAATTAGATTATGAAGAGAAAAAGAATATAAGAAAAAGAAGTTAAATGAAATTAGAAAAGGAAAAAAGAAAAAAATAAGAAGAAAACGAAAAAAAAGAAAAAAAAAGAAAAGAAGCATAGAAATAAGAAAGAATTGGAGAATAAAGAAAAAATTCCCCACAAAACTTACTATGGGTAGGAAATAATTAGTTTATGAGTAGAAAAATAAATGGGTAGATAGTTTTATTTTTATGGGTAACTGTGTCAAAACCCCATATAGATATTCTTATGGCTAAACAATAATATTAGGGGCAACCTTTGTACAATAGAGAAAAAAATTCCAACATATTTAATTCATCATTTATATTCTATAATTCACTTTACAATACCAACAGACTTAACCATGGAAATTCAAAAGCTACACATATTTGTACTCATCTGGAGAATATCTGGAAAAGGTAGAATGTACCAAATCTAATTCAATAGATCTCCTCTCTCCTGTGTGCCCACATAAAGAATTCGCTTAAATCGGTTGCCAAAAGAAACTCTCATTCTGCAAAGTAGATATTGTACACATCAATATGGCGAAGCTTTGGGATACAACAACTAATAGCAGTATCATAGGTGCAACATATGTATTCGGGGATAAGCAGATTATAAGTCAGAAAAGTGTGTTCAGACGTTAGAAGTTAGGAACTAGCGTTACCCTTCTATCAGTAAAATTTACTCCTGTAAAAAGTGAGATTCCATGTTGATTAAGTCATACCTTATCTAACTTCTAAGTTAAACATCTACGTAAGACACAAGACATATTTTATAGACTGAATTCCTAACATATATATTTCTTTGTCATAACTTTGGGACAACAGACATAAATTAAAATAAGGATAGTTTCTCTCCATATTGGCTACTGTTATCACTTTCCGCTACAAGAAACATTTTCAAAATTTGATCAAGAGAATCTAGGGAGCCAGGCGCAGGTAATTCTCTTGGTTAAGAAGAAAATGATTAAGCCTATAAGCTTCATCTAATCATTATACTGCTTTCCTTTTTTCTCACAGCTCAATATAATACCAGAAAAAGAGTATACAGTAGGTAGATAACGACATAAACTAAAATATTATTCTGATCATCTCATATTCTCATTAACTTGCTACTTATGTACAATTTTGCTCATTTTACTACCACAAGAAAGACAAATTTTATTTTTTAGTCAAATGTATTATCTGTTCTAACAATAGCCTCTTCTTCTCTCTTGGAGTAGAAGGAAAAAACAATATTGAAGTATCATATTCATAATTTTTCACTTTAACATTCTGTTTTCTTCTTTTGCAGATTGAATCATAAATTGCAGTTACAAATAGGTTTGAAAGTTCAAGAGAAACAAACTTGATTGTTAATTCTACATTACTTGGGTTGATTTTTTTATTTATCAGCAACAATATAAAATAAAGTAAAAAATACAACATATTCTGAGTAGATAATCATGATCTCATAACATAGATCCTTCCAAATTAAAATAACCTCAGTACTCAGAAGAATTAGTCGCTATCAAAGTTATACACACAATAATACATTAATAAGAAACTGAGTAAGATTCAGCAAGTAATGATCATCACTAAAGAGTGAAAATTCATCGTAAAGCACATTACCAAATAAAAAAATAAAAAAGTACAAAGTTATCTGTAAAGCAGAGATCCAAAGTAGAGAACATAGCATGAACCAAGTTGTTTTGATTTTTTTTGTTTTAGTTTTTTTATTTTTTAAAATGGGATAAACTATCTTGTAAGTTCATAACTTAGCCAAATATATTATTTGATTATCCGCGTTGAAGAGATATATTTTTCAGCTGACTCAATACAGTATATTATGAAATTTTATCCAAAATTTTATTTTGGTTTTACCTCACCCATCACAACATCTTTCTTGGACAACCCCATAATATTTGGTAGCCACAAGTTGAACTTCTAATATAGTGGATGTGTTATTCTCTTTTTTCTCTTTTTGGTCTACGTGTTTTTTTCTATCAAGTTTTTCTCTTTTCTATGTTTTTAGTCTACGTGTTTTTAACTACCAACTTGGTCTTTTAGGAAGACAAAAATTGAATTAAAAAATTAGTCGAATACAAAAATAGCAAAATAAGTTAAATATCAAATAAATATGCCAAAGCCCAAAAAATCTTGAATAACACTCCTACAAAACTTAGTTCCCTGTATTTTTATCACCATTCCACCAAATATAAGATGAAGAGGTAAAGCACATATATTTCTGCAAATGAAGCATAACTAATTATTTGTCATAGCTTCCTTTTGATAAGACCCAATTAATTGCCAAATAAGTTGACAGAGAATAACGCTGATAAATGAAGCAACTTAAAAATTGAGTAGACACAAGGTCTTCAAATGTAAGTTTTTGATCCTTAGGTTATGGGTGACCAAATAGAACATTCTATCACCCAACCGCCCCTCAATTATGATAACCCTATATTTATAAATATCCAATTCTGAGACAAGATGGGTTGCTTTGATGGTAAGCAGCCTCCACTTCCAACTAAGAGGTTGTGAGTTCGAGTCTCCCCAAGAGCAAGGTGGGAAGTTCTTGGAGGAAAGGATGTCGGAGGTCTATTTGAAAACAGCCTCTCTACCCCAAGGTAGGGGTAATGTCTGCGTACACACTACCCTCCTCAGACCCTACTAAGTGGGATTATATTGGGTTGTTGTTATTGTTGCTGTTGATTTAATTGGGAAAAAGCTGAAAATTTGACAAAAAATACTTTAAAAACAGAAGGAGAAATTGTGCAGCTAGCGAATCGAACATCAATTTCAATTTTTCCTGTGAGCACATGATTTTTTCCCTACATGAATTACTCCCATAATTTCTAACAAATTAAATTTTTTTTTATTGTTTGCAATTTTATGAATTTTGTGGCATTTGCTGTTAATTGTTGCATTTGTCCGTGTATTTTTATTTTGGTTTAATTAATGAAAAATACAAAAAATATGTTGCATATGAATTTAGGATTTAACTTTGCATTTTAAGAATTAATTAGTAATTTAGTTGTTTTATAAAAGGGGAAAATCACATAAATAATATATTTTTGCACCTTTTTAATTTTAATTTTGAACTTTGGTAGTTTTTTCTTTTAATCTGGTTTTAATTAGAGTTAATTAATTTAATGTGTTAGCATAATTTGATTTAGGAATTAGTTTAGGTTTTATCTTAGTTTTAATTTGAAAATAAATTGAAAAAAAGAGTGGAAAAATAAAAGGAATTAATTGAAAAAGAAAAAAAAAGAAAAGGAAAAGAAGTATAGAAATCAGGATTTGGGCTAAATCAATTTGAAAATCCCAAGTCCAATTCAATTCTACCCAACCTTTGTTTTTAAACCCAAAACTTGATCAAAACTGGCCCCTAGCCCGCCCCATTACTGTGGCCCGTCGTTCCCAAACCTGACCCATCTCAAACAAATACACACACAGATACATACAGAGATCCAAAACTCAAAATTCCTAACTCATGCGACTATTCATCGTCTCCTTCACAAAGCCGCATTTCAACTCGTCAAATCCATGGCGAGTGATCCCAAATCCCTAACCCACGCGTCCCTCTATCTCTCCTCTTGCCGTTCTAATGGTTTCTGACGCCAAGATTCCCCTCTCCTCTCACTCGCTCGAATTTGAGATATATCTCACGATTGGAAGGTTCTGGGGACGATTTGCTGGATAAGTGTGAGGCGTTGGATTGATTTCCCTCAATCCGAGTCCCACATTCATCAGGAGTTCGTTTTCAAAAGGAACCTCATCCGATTTTGAGAGGGAGGAGAATTCTGGTAAAAAATTTTGGAGAGAAGAGTTGAAGGGTTTTCTTTAACTTCTGATTTCTGTTCTTGGGTTTTTTCTTCTTTTAAGAGTCCTTTCAAAGGTTAAGAGAAGGAGACATATTTTTTTTTTATTTTCTGAGTCTGGCTTTGAGTTCCAAAGGGATGAAAAAATAAATAAATTGAAGTTCAAGCTTGATTTTTTGTTGTTGTTCTGTTGAGTTGCTGCTGAACCTCACTAGTATTCGAAGGCAAAAGGCGTATTATTAAGGCTGTAATTATTAACTGAAGTTTGTAACTTCAGGTTCGATTTTCATTTTTCCCATGTAACTCTATTTTTAAAGTGTTCTTGAGTTGTGCATTCTGTCCAGAATGGTGTGGTTCTATGATTGAATTTCCATCTGGTGAATCTCTTCTCGGTGATATGATGTATTGGAGTATGTTCAATTAGTAAAAGTTGAGTTTGAAGGGTTGTCCTCTATGCTTATGTGCTTTAACTGTTATTATGTGTCACGACCCAATTCCCAAACTCGATCGTGATGGCGCCTCTCGTGAAGACAAAGCCAGTCAACAGAACAACAATGCCCTTTTTTAACAGTTAACAAACATAAATGAATTAATAATACGACTTAATGATATTAATAACTGATATTTACCACCCAACACAGCCCGACCGGGGTATCACAAGTCACGAGCATCTAAAGAAGACTGAACACTACTATAGGACCAATAATATATACAAAATAAAATCTGGAGTTCAAAAGAAGAAGTCTGGTGTCGCGAATGCTGGCGGTCACCTTGCTCAGCTACAATAGTAATACCTTCAATCCGCTAATAACCCGCTACCGGGTGAACAATACCTGCAACTGCACGCGAGGTGCAGGGAGTAAAGTGAGTACTCCAACTCAGTGAGTAATAAGAGTAAATAATAACTGAGCGGAAAGAAATCACGTAAGAGCACTCCATCATGCAATATGGGACAGCACAACCCTTTGAGAAAACAGTAATTCTGTGAAAATACTTTAGAAAATATCTGGCTCAGTTAAAAACCTCTTTTGAAAATTTCCTTTTCCCAACAGTCAAGCAAATGAATGCATAATCAGATATTGCAAGTCCGTACATAAGTCAGCCCCTCGGGCACAGCACTCCATTAACAAATAACACCAGGATATCTAGCAACAGTGCAAGAAATAGCATGGATGCCAATGATACGAGAGTGCTGAATGTCATGCCACGTAGTACAAACAGGAACCAATGCATGAATGCAATGCAATACACATGACCGCTGCGGCGCGTAGCCCGATCCATTTGGGTACCCGCGCTCACTGTGGGGGTTCAGACTCTGGAAGGGCTCCTACATCCCAAGTGCAATATCAATATCACACCGCTGCGGCGCGCAACCCGATCCATCCCCAGTCCAGGAATGCACATATAACACTGCTGCGGTGCGCGACCCGATCCATGCTCAATCCAGAAATGCACATAAGCCATTAGGGCAATATTCAAATAACAGTTTTCAGTTCAAAACGTTAGTAAGATATCATTTAAGTTTTCAAATTATGAAAAATGGCCGAATTTGCAAAACTACATTAAAACCCTAGACCGAGATCAAATAGTATGTAAAAGTAATGCGAAAACAGTGATATCAATCCCTGAAGGATCCACATAGTTGGCACGAAGCCCAAACATGGCAATCAGTCCAAATCATGATGATAACAAGTTGTTTCAGCCAAATACGTAGTAATTTCATCAATTGGGACGGACCAAGTCACAATCCCCAACGGTTCTCTACCCCACGCTCGCTATCCGACGTGCAAGTCACCTCGATACAGTACTATGATATGCAAATCAGGGGTTTCAAACCCTCAGGATATCATTTACAAGTATTACTCACCTCAAACCGGTGAAATTCCTCGCTCGCGACGCCTTTGCCCCTCAAATTGGCCTCCACGCGCGTCGAATCTAACCAAAATCAGAGCGAATACATTACAATATGCCAAGGGAATAATACCCAATCGAAAACAATCGAAATATAGCAAAAATCCCGAAACTTGCAAAACCCGAGCCCCGGTCCCGCTTCTCGAAAAATTACAAAACTCAAATTAACGGGTTCCTCGTCTCGCCACATGTCTATACATATCAAGTTTATCAAAATCGGAGTTCAAATGCCTCCTCAAATCCCAAATTTTTCATTTCAAAAATCAAGCCCTAGTTCTTCCAATTTTTACCCAAATTTCAAGAATTAAAGGTAGATTCTTCAATAAAATGATGTTTCTAGACCATAGAGCTTACCTCCGATCGATTCCCAATCAAAACTCTCTAAAAATCCCATCAATAGCTCTCAAGCTCGCTCAACAATGGTGGAAAAAGTGTGGAGCTCGCGGATGAAATAAAACCTTTAAACCCTTCTGCCAACAGCTCTTTTCCCTTCTGCGGTCCCGCTACCGCTTATGCGGGACCGCTTCTGCGGCCATAACTCCGCTTATGCGGTTTTTCATTAAAACCCCATCAGCCGCTTCTGCGGATTCCTCATCTCCAGGCCAAACCGCTTCTATGATCTCACGTCCGCTTCTGCGGACTTGCTTAGGGCAAAAGAGTTCCTCTTCTGCGGAACTACCCAGCTCCACATCAGACCGCTTATGCGACCAACCTCATGCTTTCGCGGAGCCGCTTCTGCGGTCCTTTTCCGCAAAAGCGCTCATACCAGATACCAGCAAGATCTGCCACTTCTCAACTTGAGATTTCATCCCGTTAGCCATCCGAAATTACCCCGAGGTCCCCGGGTCCTCAACCAAAAACACCAACACATCCTAAAAACCCATTCAAACTTTATCAAATCCTCAAAACTCGTCAAACAACGCTAAAACCAGTAAATCACATCGGATTCAGGCCTAAGTTTCTTCAAAACTTTCGAAATGCGCATTCGATAAAAAACCCGACCAAACGATGTCCAAATGACCTAAAAATTTGAACACATATCCAAAATCACCTAACGAAGCTACAGAAACCCTCGGAATTCCATTCCGAACCTCGGATCAAAATCTCACCCATCAACCGGAATTCGCCAAAATATTAACTTCGCCAATTCAACTCTAATTCTACACCGGACCTCCAAAATCACTTTAGGCCACGTTCCTAAGTCACAAATCATCCCCCGACGCTAACCGAATCACAGAAAATCACATCCGAACCCTCCTACACATAAGTCAACGTCCGGTTGACTTTTCCAACTTAAGCCTTCATTAAAGAGACTAAGTGTCTCATTTCTTATCAAAACCAGTCCAAATCAACTCTAACACACCATATACCGATAACGAAACATGCAAAAACATAAAATGAGGGAAACGAAGCAATAACACATGAGACGACGAGCCGGGTCATCACATCCTCCCCAAATTAAATAAACGCTCGTCCTCGAGCGTACCTAGAGTTGTACTAGAAGCCAACCGACAGTTAAATGACCTTATCAAGTATATACCCGGGGTGATCCCACGTCACCCTATCTCTTATAGGTCCGACAACACAACATAGCTGAAATTTTACGGTCCATCTAAACCATAAACCTTAGGATCGCATTGCGCTTTCCAAAAATCATACACGAGACCAGAACCTCACATCTATATTCAGAATGAATTCAAACCAGCTGTAATAACCTATACCTGCAACCTTCGTGAAATCACATGATATACCACATAATCCAAGCACTCAAAACGATTACTTCTATTCACAGTAGCTATCCACAACAACCAAATACCGATAGAAAACCTCTTACTTAGCTAAAGTCTTATTCCATCACTTTCATATACTGCCAATGATAAATAAAACACGCGATAAACCGTAACCATTCCTCATGTCA
>MU692235.1:248-11772 GCA_026770625.1 Nicotiana glauca
AATAAATAAAGGTTAAAACTAGCAAATTTGCATTAACATAAACGAGAAGTTCATCCCCCAATAGGTTCCATCAAGACCTTAGACAAAGAAATTAGCTACTCATAACTATGGATAAATAAACTAGAATAGAATTCATCATCAAAAACAAAAAGAAAAGAAGAAAGATGTTGGGAAAGATCCCTCACAATAGTTTTTCCTTCCAAGATAACCTAATAATCCCTACTTGCCTCCTTTGGGCAAAGTTTATAGTTTAATTAGGGTTTAGGTCTTAAAAATCCCGTTTTTACACTTCAGTCCCTTATCTTTACGGCGCCTGCCGCGGTCGCGGTGGAACCGCGGCAGAACAGTGTCTCTGGTTCTGATATCTTCTGCAGCAGCTTGTCACCGCATTCTACCGCGGTAGTGGTGGAACCGCGGTGGAACAGTGATTCCGGCACTAAAGGGCTGGTACAATGTGACTTCAATGGGAATTTGCATTTTTGGCCTCTTTGCTTCAGTATTGACTCCAAAATAGCTCCTTAGCCTTCCTTAGCTAATATTACCTATAAATCATGAAAAATACTAATAAAAGCATTTTGTTATCATATATACCATCAAAACAACATAAAAATGTGATTATTTAAGGCGTGATTATAGTCAAATTCACCTATTATCAACAATAGATGTTGAAACTATAGTGATTCAAAAAATAGTATAATCCCACTCAGTGGGATTTGGGGAGGGTAGTGTGTACGCAGACGTTACCTCTACCCCGCTGTTTCCAAATAGACCCCCGGCATCCTTCCCTCCAAGAACTGTCCACCTTGCTCTTGGGGAGACTCGAACTCACAACCTCTTGGTTGGAAGTGGGGGTTGCTTACCACCGAAGCAACATATCTTGTCATTGTGTGACATTACACAATTTACTAATTCGAATTTTAACCATGAGATTCTAATTACATAATTCAATAATGTAACAATAAGATTCTAATTCTGATTTCTCAGCCATCATCAAGGCCGGCTAGTCCTTAAACCAAGTGAAGCACTTGCTTTAGCCCCGAGAATTTAAGGGTCCAAAAATGACTATTTTCTCTAAATATAGTATATAATATATAATTATCACTTATTATTGATAAATTTATTTCTTTATTTTCATATTAATGTTGATTTCTTCCTATGATTAGTATAACCAAATTAATTTTCTGTCAATCTTATTTTACGTTTTTACTGAATTATTTTACTCTGTTGTCACGTAACTACATCTAATAATCACATAAATTATACTCCCGTCGTCCCAATTTATATGAGGTATTTGACTGGGTATGAAGATTTAAAAAAAAAAAGACTTTTGAAACTTGTGATCTAAAACAAATCATAGAAACTTGTGTAGTTAGAAATCATCTCATTAAGGGTAAAGAGAAAAATTTACAGTTGAATTATTACCAAATATAGAAATGTATTCTTTTCAGGGCAGACTAAAAAAGAGAGTGTCACACAAATTAGGACGGAGGGAGAATGTTTTCTAGGTTCTCTCATTTTAATTGAGATGCAATCGACGTTAAATTCATTCAATATTTTGTACTTTATAAAATTAAATTCTCATTTTTTTCATTCCACGTTTGTCTAATTTTTTAAACAACGACGCCCATTAAATATATATGTATTTATTTAAGGCCTGCTGACCATCATATCGGGGACAAACTTGCTCTAGTTTTATTTTTAAAAAAGAAATGTACATACGCAAGTGACAGTATTCCAAGTACTCTATTGGTAATATTTCACATCAGTAAAACATCAATTAACTTTACTTATTAGCTAGCTTTATGAATGCTTTTGTATTATGTCATTAGTGCAGAGAATGTATAAAAGATTAGTGAATCACATAAAATCTTCTCCAGTTAAGTTCTTTCCATTTGTAATTTACAATTTGACTAATTGATTCATTTTTGCTACATTTAATTGTGATTCGAACGCAGGATGTTGAAGCAAATATAGACTACAAAGGAATTCCAATTAAAGCCTTTTTGCTCCTTTAGCATCAAGTTGTCAATTTCTATCCTCCAGCCTTTCTAGCACTAGCATTAAGAAATTAATAAGATCTATGAATTTGTTCCATTAAAAAAAAAAAGAAATGATGCATGTATTCTACAATACCCGCACGTTACAATTCTAATTATGACATAGCAAATAGAGACAAAATTGACTAATCTACAATGTGTGATAATATGAAACGAAATACAGTGTAGAATAAATGCACGCTTGTTCTTACGAACAATAAAGTTTCTGATTGTCTCTAACTTTTTACTTCTGATACAAAAAATAATAATAAAAGAGGGAACGACAGAAAAGCTTTCTTTAAACGAACGCGTTGGCTACTCAATAAATAATTATTTATTTTGGATCAAAATAAAAAAATAAAATGATCATTGTAAATCAAAGGAAATAATAGTTGTAGAGGAAAGAAGAAGAAAGAGGAAAAGGGAAGTATGTAAACGTTCACTCAAATAACTACTACTTTCTTTAAAGTTATGAGTTCGAGTCAAATCATATAATTTTTGGTTTCTCATATCGGTTCATTGAATTATTTGTATATTTTAAGTATTATATAAAACAATTGAAACGGAGGGAGCACTTTCTTTGAAGTTATGAGTTCTCGGTATGAAAGTCGAATCATATAATTTTTGGTTTCTCATACCGGTTCATTGAATTATTTGTATATTTTAAGTGTTATACAAAACATACTATAACTATGATAAGTATAACTAAAACTCTGAAAGTTCTTTGAAAATACTTTTAAATAATGAGTCTATTACTTTAAAGGTCACTCAACTATCTGAAATTATCTAGTAAAATCATCGTTCTTTCGTTTGTACAGAAAAATTATTTAATTTGCCATTAGCACTCAGAAGGTCACTCAATCAAAATTTTCAAACTTTTGATTGTCAAATACCTACCCTCTAAATTATCAACTTTTTAAGTAGCTTTGTTGTTATAAACGAAAGAAATATGACTTTAGTAGATAATTTTGGATACTATAATTTTTGGGTAATGGACTCTTTAAATAAATTAGGGAATTGTTATTGTATCGTAAACATCATTTAATAGTCGGCAAGCTCTTAAACATCATTTAATCGTCATGTAAAAGAAAAGATTCTTTTCATTCTTTGTGAGAAGACCGTCAATAGAAAAAAAGGTAACGAAGAGTGTGGTTGGGGGAGTTAGATGAATCACATGGGAAACCACTCGATAACTACTCATTTTGCATATCCCTTTCTCCATCTCAGCTTTTTTTCATGTCAAAAAAGTGATGTCTCTAATGTCTGTTGTTACCATTTTAATTATTATTCACTATAATTAAGTAAAGGGTATCCAACTGAGGACTCGATGCGTTAAGAGTTCTTTTTCTTTGGAGTAAATTCCGACCAACATTAATCTTTTGAATAGGGACTGAGAACCATAAGTTTCTTTCTCAGCAATATACTACTACCTCTAAGACATTTGGGTGCAATTTCACCTGTACTAACTAAAAACTAGAGATGCTCTAACAGAAGAAAAGAAGAAACCTGCAATTGTCTTTGAAAATGAGTCGAACAAGTGTTTTCCACCAATATTTTTTTTTTTTTTTTTGAGCTCATACAGGTACTATCCCCAAAACAAGTTTAGACAAATGGAAAACATCCATTTTCTCCTGATTTCTGATTAGATCCAATATCATTCTAAACCTAAAAAGAAACACCGCAAGGACCGCACTGCAACCATTAATGGGACTAACGAAAGCAATAACAAAAGAAGGTGGCTCATGTCAATTATCACATGGAACAATGCATCTTTAGACACACCAAAAAGCTCCTTTTTCAATTTCTGTCAAAGGTGCCATTCGGCCTATTAAGTGACGGTTTCACAGTCGCGTCAAAAAGCATCCAACCATCAGTAGCTTTTTTGTACATGACCCCTTTAAGCACTTTTCCAATTAGTCAACTACATCAATCTCCAACATGATTAAATGTTTTCTTGCTAATCTCTCCAATTATAAAGCACCAATAAACCCTAAATATCTACTAGCACAGTTGACAGTACTACTAGTACTAGTTAATAAGAACACATCATCCTGCAATGCTGGACCGACAATCATGCCCCTGCCATCTAGTAATTACTCGGATAACTAACCTCCTTTTAACCTACCCAGTTGCCACTAACGGCTGTAATATCCTCCCCAAGACTAAATTACCTTCCATCTAGAAACAGTTACATCTACTGCCAGTGACACATATAGTACCAGAAAACGAAATTGAGTTTCGATCACAGAAGTCAAATTGGGAAGCATCTGATCCCCCCACACCAAAACACCCGTCAAATCCCCCCACATAACTTTCTACACATTCTGGATTCACTAGGAGGTTGAACTGAGTTTTGCACCTTTCACCCCCCGGTTTTTATCCCACAAAGCAAAAATCAGGACTGGGAACAGTAACGAAGTAGAAAAAGAAGAAAAGTGATATCTCTTACAAAACGACGCATTCAAATGTCAAGCAGCATTTCATTAAAAGCCTTGTTCAACAACATTCCATATATAATAAAATAGGTCTACATCTTTCACTCTCACTCATTCATAACAGGCTTGTTTTCACTAGCTTTTGGCCTCTGTTCCTTTGGCTTCTGCTCTTCTGTTTTCCTGGAAAAATTATAAAGATGTAAGAAGCATTCTTACGTAAAGATCAAGGGATGGAGAAAGATGTGCATAACCACGTCGGATATGCATCACAGATCAGCTTCGACATAAAGAAAAGACCTATATTGAGGAAATAAGAGCCTTCATATAATGGAGATATGAAAAACCCATTATCAAGTTCCTAATCCATTACACAACGTAACATACATTTCAGGAAAGAAAATACAATCAGAATAAAATGAAATTTGTTTGTTGGAGTAAGGTGTGCAGCTGTATCATAGTTGGCATGGAAACATAATTAGATTTGATAAAATTAATCAATCAATTAATTACGCCTCAATCCAAACATTTAGAAAAGAAAAAAAAACACCTTTTAAAGGAAAGAACATGCATGTGAGCTATCTCATTACACAATGATGCTTTTGACAAGATAAGTGCAGAATTGCAAGAGGCAGCAGCTTGAATAACTACCACCACTTGAGTCTATTTGAGTTAAATAGCATTTGTCTGTATATGGAGAGAGAGAGAGAGGGGTTTAGATATCAAGATTGATCTGAAGGATAGACTCAAGATCAACATAAACACTGGACTTTGAGAAAAAAAATTGAAACCAAAAAAAACATTTTATGTGCAACAATGCTCAATTAATACAGCAACCTTCTTATTATAATAATATAGTATTAAATATCACTAAGGAAATTTTTTTGAAGATTCTAAATCAATGAAGTTGTGGAATTCTCCACTTTCATATAACAAGCTACTTTAGAAATCTAAAGTCCTAACGTATAATTTTACACGTCAGACAATTCATAGTGCTCCAGAAATTTCCAATTGTTTACCGATGACTCTAAAAAAGTCTATAAAGAAGTAGCCATTATACTGCATTTACTTTCTTTTAACTGAGACCTTTTTTCTCAGCATTTAAGTCATAAATGTTATTTGCATTTATTACTTACTTGCATTCTTTTCATGTTAATTTTTATTTCGGTGGTTAGTTTATGTTGTAAGACAACCTCTTATTATGTTTTTAGGAACTTAATAAATGTCTTTGTATGGCATATGAACAAGTTAGAGCTTCTTTGGTAAATTATACTATGATTATGCTGTTATAATCTGAAAAAGTTAGGACCCTACAGTAGAATTGTAACAATGCTAAATTTAAATTGATATAGAGATATTTCTATACAAATTACAGACATAATCCGCTAAGACTTTCAGTTTCAACAGCAATTTAACATGCTTTGGAGAATTCAAATTGAGAAGTCACCGTAACTATTTGCTTTACCAAAATTATTTGTATGGGAAATCCATACGGATAGCCTTCTTTTATTTGGTCATTTATTTATTTGCAACTTCCATTCTTGTACTTCATAAAGAGTAGAGTTTGTTTATCTTTTCTTTAAACGTTATGTTTCCCGAAGAGGTATATTCTTCTTTTTCAGGGAATACTGAAAACTTCACAAAAAAATTTAAGATATATAAATATATATAGAAACTAATCATTTACTGGAAAAAAATACTCTCATAATTAAATGAAGGCATAGCGATACATGCTTTCTGTCATATTACATTCAGCAACCTGCTGCTCTAACTTTCAGTGTTAAATCTCTAGTGGCTAGTTGATACAAGACAGTGGTTTGATGAAGCGTAAAAACATATCAGTCCATCTTATAGTGAATAAGACAACTAATCCAGTCTCTCCTAATCTACAAAGAAAACTAACCAAGACACAAGGTGAGTTCACAGGATTGCATGTCAAACATATATTCTACTTGTCAAAACTTGTCATAGAGCAGAAGCAACTAAGATATCTATATAAGAAGCCAAAAAGAACTTATGCAGATCTCACCAGCAGAAAAATAAGAAAAGGAAACAAACAAAAAGAACGAGCAGGTAATAGAATACAAAGGATATGATAGGGAATCTAATTATGCATACAAACTTCAAATCTTTTCATGCACGTAAACACACATTATTCTGATCATTTGATGCTCACAGAACTGTTGTTGAAAGTGAGACAAGCCAGTTCAGAAACTCGAGTTTGTGTTCATGACCTAAATGTGCAAGCGTTAAGTTGGCTTGACTCTTGACTTTTCGACTCTAATTGAACCAATGCTTAACTGGGCCACAAATATAATCCAGATGGAGCTCATCGACATCCATTCCAATTAACCCAACACCTATAACGTCTACACCAAAAACTAGATCAATTATCTAGACCATTTCACAACACCATAGGAGTTCCATCCAAACACCAAGATACATTCTTTACATTTACCAATTTCCAATAGCTATGGCATTCATCATTAATATTGTACCAGATAGTGAGAATATGATTTGCCCAAGAGCACTCAATGGCATATCATAAATGGGTTCAAATTCTCTCCAAAGTCAAAATAAGGCGCCAGAGTTTCAGATGTATGAAAATCACAGGGCAACGACATTTCGAACAAAAAAATCACTCGCTAGCGAAGCCTAATTGAAATAACAATTGAAACAAATATAACAGGAAAAGTCACAACTATGAAAGAATCAATATGGCTATGCAGAAGTATTAACCTTTTTCACCTTCCACAGACAAAACTGCTATAACATCAATACTAAGAAAATTTGTTAGAGAGGCGACGGTTAGTTTACAGCCAAAGAGAGAATTGTACATACCTCTTGTCGGAGGCGCCTCCCTTCTGGCTCAGGAAGGATCGGAAAAGCGGCGAGTTGACGTCGTAAATCATCGTAGTTGGTCGGAATTAAACCCTAATATACCCAAAACCCTAATCTCCGCTCTGCTCCTCTTTGAACCTTTCTAGCACAAGCCGATCTTTTGACAGTTCGAATATTACATATACAAATAAATAAAAACGCGGAAAGTTGGATTGGGCCGTCTTGAAACCGATTGGGCTATTGTAATGGGAGAAATTCAAAAATAGCAGATTTACAAGGTCATTCAAAAATAGTTACACTTAAGTAATTGAAATTTAGCCACTTTTCATGTAAAGGTAAATTTGAACGAAAATATTATTCAAAATCTGAAAAATACTCCCGTATATTATATTAGAGTTTCAGCATAAGTATACTCTAACTCCAGCATATTATACTGAAGTTCCAACATAAGTATACTCGAACTCTAGCATAATATAATGGAGTTCTAGCATAAGTATACCAGAACTCCAGCATAATATACTGAAGTTCCAGCAAAGTATCCCGTATAATATGCTGAAAGTTCATACACAGGTGCTCGAATCTCCAGTATATTATGCTGGAACTTCCCGCGTGTTGGAGTTCCAGTACAATATGCTGAAAGTTCATACATAGGTACACCGAGCTCCGGTATATTATGATGGACCGATCTCTGATGCAGCAAAATAGTGACTTCTTTTCAACACTTGGCAAACGCTGGCTATTTTTGAATGATCAGTTCGAAATCTAGCTAGCCCGTGCTATTTTTACATCATAACTGGTAGTAGAACTGAAGATGATTTGTATATATATATATTCTTTTTACTATTATTTCGAGAGCGGCTATACAGTCCCCTGCCCAATTCCCGCTTTCGCTCAACCTTTTTCTTTCATTTCTTCTCCTTGTTCTCCCTCACTAATAACTTAATCCATATATTTTAAATCACCACCTAATTTAGTTATTTAGAAATAAACCTTAAATAACCCAGTCTTCCCTTCCGATCAACCATTTTCTTCTCCTTCTTCTTCCTCACTAATCCAATTTCATTCATATTTTTTAATCATCAACCAATTTAGTTATTTATTTAGAAATAAATTTTGAATAATTTATTATTAATATATTGATTTTTGAATACCCACAAGACCACAACTAGAGGAATTCGAACTTTAAAAGAATTCTTCCTCTTTTTTTTTAATTGAATTCTTGACTCCCTTAAGAGAGAAAATGAGTAGCTAGAAAGAAAAAGTTGGAGAATTTTTGTACGAAGTGGAAGTGGATTTGGTAGTTGCTTCAAATTTATTTCCCGGAAGAGCTCTTAACCTTTACCTTTATTTTCGGGAATTTATATCTATACTCGCTTATTGGGTCACGCTTTAACTTATATCCGCTTTGCAAAAAAAAAATGCCAGCGTACCCACTTTCGCATAAACTTTAGGCATACGTGCCTGAAGTATCAAAGGTAATCACACAAACTTCAGCATTCTAGATGGACCTGAAGTTGTTTGTAATTGCTGAACTTAAGCATGTCTAGCTGAAGTTTTGTTCTCTATTTGCTGAATTTCAGCATGTTTTAACTGAAGTTTTTGCCTGAAGTAGCAAAGGCAATCACGCAAATTTCAGTATTCTAGTAGACAGGCCTGAAGTAGCAAAAATTGCTGAACAAAGTGTTGGTTGAAGTTTTTATTTGTAATTGTTGAACTTAAGTATTCTACTAGCTGAAGTTTTGTTCTCTATTTACTGAACTTCAACATGTTTTAGCTGAAGTTTTATTCTATATTTGCTGAACTACAGCATGTTTTAGCTAAAGCTTTGTTATATTTGTGATGAACTTCAGGGCTGAAGTTTGTTTTGTATTGAAGATGAAATTTCTCATCTTTCTACTGATACAGTTCATAAAAATCATTCTGAACTTTCTGGTTTGGTACAAAGCAAGTTTTCTAAGCTCAACATCACTTCAGTTCCCTCTAATTTCAACATGTCTGGTAGTATTGGACAAAAAGATTTATGTGTATCCCCAAGTGGTTGTTACACCTTGTGTATTTCGCGTTATCATGCCGTAAATGGGCTAATTCAATAGGAAGATAATTTCTATGAGATATTTAAATGATGTGATAGTTATACGTTAAGATTGGAAGTTATTCGAGTTGTGATTAAAAAGTCGACAAAGATGGCCGCAAGTTACGGGTTTTAAATTTCACTTAAATTTGGATAAAATGTTGATGAGCTTTTCTCTCAATATACTTAGAGTTATAGTATTTTCTACCCACCAAATCGAAGGTCTATGAGTCTAGTTTCCAACGCAATAAATCGTTTATTAATACGACTTCGGAGTAGAGAGATATTAATATTTCGTACAGGGTTGCACATTGCTACGGGAGCAGTGTGCTTAGTCGGTTTTAGTTAAAAGTTTTTTTTATTTAAGTCAATTTAAAACAAAACCGCTATGTTTTATCCTGTCCAAAATAGAACCTAAAACCCGGGAATTCCTCTCAAACTCCTCCCATCGATCTAGCGAATCATGACAGCAATTTAGTCATCCTCAAGATGGAGAACACCATAGTAACTTCGGAATCGTGAATTCTTCGGTGTTTCACTTTTCGTAGGAAGGCTTCGCCTTGAAGTAATCTTGAATTTAAAGTAATTCTGGTCACATAAGGTATGACTTAACTTCCTCTTTGATCTTTGTAAACGTCTACCATAAGAATTCCTAAGAAATAGTCGAAACCTCTATAAAAATGTTCTTGATTTTTTTTTAAGAAACCTCTCTTAATATGACTTGATTGTTGGGGTTGTTCTATATAGTTTTATTGTGTTGTTTGGATCTGTGAAGACATGGATGGAATCGTGTAGATGAGGAGATGTAGTAAAGTAAAATTTGGTAGTGTGCTGCGGGAAAATTAAATTACAAAAGAGTATACAAATTCATGCCTGCAAGTTGTTCGCTTAAATGTCTAAGTGAAGAATTATATAAGATATGAGCTTGAATTTGATATTGAATGGTTCGTATTATATAGGAAAGCATTCCCAAGGCTTTCAAGGTCTTGGAAACCGTATATAACTCCATCGACAAGGTATGTAGGGCTTGCGATATACTTTTCGGCATGACTAGAATTTGAATAAATGTTTATTGAATTGTTTCGTTGGATTCGAGTTATTTCACCTTCAACTCATAAAGATGCTTAGACCTGATCCTTTCTCATAGATTTCTTACTTCAGAGAATATCTATGAATTCTCGGTTTTCCTCTCTTGCTTAAAAAGAACTAGAGCCTTTTTACTCGTTCTCCTTTCGACGTTCATATAATTCATGAATAATATTCGCTGAAAAGTAACACTTACTTCAAACGTACTCATAATACATAACTCTCATGTTCTTAGTACTTGTTGGCTCATAGTTGCAAGTTAAATACTTTAGCCACAACCATGATAGTCGGGGAATAATGATAATAGGCCACTTCGAGTCTTCTTAGAATATGTCTTTTAAGGTTACTTCCGCATTGCACTTATATATGTATGTATTTACTTTCATTACCGAGCGCACTATAGTTGGCCGGGTATGACACCTATTGTGTAACCACTGATCAGTTGGAATTATCGAGCTTCACATGGCCGGAGCCTTTATTATGGTCGGGTATGTTATGGATATTATAGCCCCACTGAGGGATTTATTATTATATAATGTGATATACTATAAGTAGCGATAATGAGTGACGACTCCATGAGCATACATTTATATTCATGTTGAATTTTAGTTTCCTATCGAGGTTAGTTTTAGAATTCAGATTGTCCCTATATCTCTTCTCTTGTTAATTACATTTTTTATGTTACACTTGTCGCCATACATATTCAGTGCATATTTCATACTGACGACCTTTTTATACGTTGTTTCCATGCCCACAGGTTCAGTTAGACAGGGTGGCGTGCCTCCTTTGTAGGACCCCCGGGATCAGCGTTGGTTGTCGCACTCCACTTCTTCGGAGTTGCTAATTTTGAGTCCATAGGTACTATTATAGGTGTATATGTGTAGTTTTGGGCATGTCGGGGGCCTTGTCCCGGCCTATTGAGATTGTCTCATAGTCTTAGAGGCTTGCAGACTAGCGGTCATTGCATTTTTTTTTGTATGGCCCCATCGGCCTTTTGGATAGCTGTTAGACTGTTGTTGCATCCTTGTTGGCCTAGGTTTTATATATATATATATATA
>MU692235.1:12651-63727 GCA_026770625.1 Nicotiana glauca
ACCCTGTTGAGATTGTCTTACACTCTTAGAGGCTTGCAGACTAGCGGTAAATGTGTATATATATTTTTCGTATAGCCCTATCGGCCTTCTGGATAGCTGTTATACTGTTGTTGCAGCCTTGTTGGCCTAGGATATATATATATATATATATATATATATATATATATATATATATATATATATATATATATCGTGTTGGGCTCTTCTCCCTGCAGGTTATTACATTTCAGATTATATCTCATGCTTGGTTCGCTCGGGCTTTCGGGCATCGGGTGCAGGTCACACCTCCCAATATTGGGGTGTGACAAACTTGGTATCAGAGCAGGTCAGTCCTAGGGAGTTTGAAAGCCGTGTCTAGTAGAGTCTTATTTATGGTGTGTTGTGCACCACACTTATAAACATGAGGCTATTGGGCATTTAGGATTATTACCTTCTTCTTGATCTAGATCGTGCAATAGAGCCTAATCATAAGTGTTCATTCCTAATTCTCTTTTTTTTTACCTTCTCAGTAATGCCTAATACTACGAGACGACAAGTGGCTATGAAATTTATTTAGAGGTTGGATGAGGATGCGGGAGAGGGCACAAGTCAGGTGCCACCTGCTAATGTAGATCAACATGAGCCACAGAATGAGGCTGATTTGCAGGCTTCCGGGACAGCACCCCACCACCCCCGGAAGGGCTTAGAGGAGCTAACGTACCTCCAGTCCCTCTCCAGTTGTTCCTGATCAGGACCTAGACATGCGGAGCGCTATACTATTGCTGACTCGAATAGTGGCCTCCTAGGCCCAACACCAGACCCTCGGTATTGCTGATAGGTCCGTGAGTGCGAGAGTTCGGGACTTTATTAACTTGGATCCTCCAGTATTTACAGGGGTTGATCCTAATGTTGATCCATAGGATTTTCTGGATCTTATGCAATGGACCTTGCAAATTATACATGCCACAGATATTGAGTCAGTAAAGTTTAACTCTTATAGACTACGTGATATTGCTGTGACATGGTATGAGACTTGGAAGCAGACTCGGGGGCCTAATGCGCCACCGGTGATATGGAGGGAGTTCTATGAGGAATGTTTACAATAATATTTGACAATTGAGCTTTGAAGAGCCCGAAGAGATAGGTTCTTACACTTAGAACAGGGTAATATGAGCATTCGGGAATATAGCATGCAGCTCAACTCTTTAGCTAGGTATGCTCCTACGATTGTCACTGATATGAGTGATCGGGTACACCAATTTGTTAGTGGTTTGGGGGCACACTTGATAAATGAGTGCACTACAGCTTCTCTAAACGAAAGAATTGATATTGCCCGTATTCAAGCATATGCATAGGGTATAGAAGATCGCAAAGTCAATCGAGAGCATGATAGAGGCCAGCAGAAGAGGGCGCGGTTCGCAGGTAACACAAGAGAGTTTCAAGGTAGATTTAGGCCATAGTTTCCTAGGCGTCCATCTTATCTGGTAGCTAGTGCACCATTGCAGTTTCAAGGATAGCGACGTGATCGGACCACTTATTCTAGTCCAGGTCAGAGTTCACGGATCTCAGGTCCATAGTTTGAGGTGAGTTCAGTTAGATGAGGCCTTAGTTTCCCAAATGTGATCGATGTGGCCGAAATCATTTTGGACTATGTCGCTAGGGTTTTGATGCATGTTATTCATGTGGACAGCCACCTCATACTATGAGACATTGTCCAATGACAGGTGGAGGGGGTATGGCTCAGCCGACGACATCTGCAGGGGCTTTTTCTTCTTCAGTACGTCCTCCTACGCAGAGTATGCAGACATCAGCTAGCAGGGGTAGGGGAAGAGTTAGAGCTTCTGGTTCAGGAGTTCAGCAGAATCACATATATGTTTTATCGAGTCGTTAGGATTTAGAGTCATCTCCGGACATGGTTATATGTATATTATCCGTCTTTTCTATTGATATGTATGCCTTGATAGATCCTTGTTCTACATTGTCATATATCTCCCCCTTTGTTGCTAGTAAATGGGATAGAAAGCCTGAATTGTTGCATAAGTCATTTGAGGTATCTACGCCAATGGGTGAGGCTACTGTAGTTAGACGGGTATATCAAAGTTGTGACGTGAAGATTCATGACCGCTATACGTTAGCTGATTTGCATGAGCTAGAAATGGTTGATTTTGATATCATTATGGGTATGGATTGGATAGCTTATTGTTATGCCAATGTAGATTGCTGGACAAAGATTGTTTGTTTTAATTTTCCAAGTGAGCCTATTATTGAATGGAAAGTTGATACTGCAACGCCTAAGGGGAAGTTTATTTCTTACCTTAAAGCTCGAAGGATGATTTGAATGGGTACATCTATCATTTGGTAGGAGTGCATGATATGGAGGTGAAATCTCCAACCATTCAATCGATTCCCATCATGAATGAATTTTCTGATGTATTTCCTGATGAACTTCCTAGTCTTCCTCCCGAAAGAGAAATCGAATTTGCTATTGATGTGCTTTCAGATACTCATCCAATATCTATTCGTCCATACAAAATGGCTCCTGCTGAGTTAAAAAAATTAAAAGCTCAGTTGAAGGATCTTCTAGATAAGGGCTTTATCAAGGCCAGTACATCTCCCTAGGGTGCACCAGTGTTGTTTGTTCATAAGAAGGAGGTTTCTTAAGAATATGTATTGACTATCGTCAGCTCAACAAATTTACTATCAAGAACAAGTACCCCTTACCCAGAATTGATGATTTGTTTGATCAGTTTCAAGGTGCCAAGTATTTCTCAAAGATTGACCTTCGATCCAGCTATCTCCAGTTGCGAGTTAAGGAGAGAGATATTCCGAAAATGACTTTCCAGACTAGATATGGTCCTTATGAATTTCTTATGATGTATTTCGGTCTTACTAATGCGTCAACAACTTTTATGGATTTAATGAATCGGGTTTTCAAGCCATTTCTAGATATCTTTGTAATTGTTTTCATTGATGATATTCTGATATATTCTCGATCAGAAGCAGAACATGAGGATAATTGTTTTCATTGATGATATTCTGATATATTCTCGATCAAAAGCAGAACATGAGGATCATTTGCGTGTGGTGTTGCAGACTCTAAAAAAATTGGAAATTATATGCTAAATTCTCCAAATGTGAGTTCTGGTTGAATTCAGTGACTTTCCTTGGGCATATCGTTTCCGATGAAGGTATTAAGGTAGATGGTCAGAAAATTGAAGCAGTACAAAATTGGCCTAGACCCACAACTCCAACGGAAGTTCATAGTTTCTTGGGCTTAGCTGGTTATTATCAGAGATTTGTGGAGAACTTCTCTTCTATTGCTGCTCCCATGACAAAATTGACACACAAAGCCGTTAAGTTCCAATGGTCTGATGCCTGTGAAAGGAGCTTTCATGAGTTGAAGAAACGCTGAACATCAGCACCTGTTCTAGAACTTCCTAAGGGATCTGAAGGTTATATGGTATATTGTGATGCATCTAGGGTTGGATTGGGATGTGTTCTAATACAGCATGACAAAGTTATTACATATGCTTCGAGGCAGTTGTGGAAGCATGAACACAATTATCCAACTCATGATATTGAGTTAGCAGCCGTTATATTTGCCTTGAAAATATGGCGTCATTATTTTTATGGTGTTCATGTGTATATCTATACAGATCACAAAAGTTTACAATATATATTTAAGCAGAAACAGTTGAACTTAAGACAAATGAGGTGGCTTGAATTGCTGAAGAACTATGATGTGGATATTTTGTACAATCCGGGCAAAGCGAATGTGGTAGCTGCTGCATTGAGTCGCAAATCCATGGGTAGCTTGAATCATGTAGAAGCTGGGAAATTAGATATGACTAAGGAGCTATATATATTGGCTAACCTGAGTGCGCGGTAACATGATATAGGTAACTAGGGTGTAGCAGTCCAAAATATTGCGGGGTCATCACTGGTAGCTAAGGTAGAAATGCGTCAATTTGAGGATCCGGAGTTAGTCAAGATTAAAGAGAGCATCCCTTTTCAGAAGAGGTAGTTGTTCAAGCAATCTAATGATGGAATTCTAAAATATAAAGGCCGATGGTGTGTACCTCATGTTGGGGAGCTTCGTAAGCAAATTATGACAGAGATGCACCAGTATTGGTACTCAGTTCATCCTGGTTCAACTAAAATTTATCATGATCTTCGTCAACTATACTGATGGAACGGCATGAAGAAAGATATAGCCATATCTATGGCTTAGTATCCCAACTGCCAGCAGGTTAAAGCTAAACACCAGAAACCTGGAGGGCTACTTCAAAATATTGAGATTCCAGCTTGGAAATGGGAATCGATTAATATGGATTTCATTACAGGATTGCTCAATTCTTGTTGGAAGTTCGATTCTATTTGGGTCCTTGTTGATAGGCTGACGAAATCAGCTCACTTGCTCCTATTTAGGACCACCTATTTAGCTGAAGACTATGCGAGACTGTATATCAAGGAAATAGTTCGGCTACATGGAGTTCCACTTTCTACTATATCTGACAGAGGTGCCCAATGTACAGCTAATTTTTGGAGGTCATTTCAAGAAGGTTTTGGTACCCTTGTTAAACTTAGTACAACATTTCATCCGCAGACCAACGAACAAGCCCGCACTATTCAGATGCTCGAAGATATGTTGCGAGCTTGTATCTTAGACTTCAAGAGAAGTTGGGAAGATCATTTACTGCTTATTGGGTTTGCCTACAACAACAATTATATGACGGTATTTAGATGGAACCATATGCGGCACTATATGTGAGGAAATGTAGATCTCTTATTGACTGGTTTGATGTTGGCGAGACAAAGTTGCCAGGACCCAAATTGGTACAACAAGCCGTAGAAAAGGTAAAGTTGATCCAGGAAAGGTTGCATACAGCTCAAAGTCGATAAAAATCATATTCAGATAACCGACGTCGAGACTTGGAATTTGTTATAGGAGATTGGGTATTCTTGAAAGTGTCTCCTATGAAGGGTGTAATGAGATTTGGAAAGAAGGAAAAACTCAGCCTAGATATGTCAGGCCATATCAGATTGTTCAAAGAATTGGGCGGGTAGCCTACAAACTTGACTTGCCACCGAAATTATACGCAATCCATCTGGTACTTCACATTCACATGCTTCTCAAATTCTTAGGTGATCCTTCTTGCATCAGCCTTATTGAGGATATTCAAGTTACCGAGGACTTGTCATATAAAGAAATACCTGTTGCCATTCTTGACCGTCAAATCCGTAAGCTAGAGACTAAAGAGGTAGCCTTAGTAAAAGTACTTTGGATGAACAATAAAATGTAGAGGAAATGACATGGGAGGCCGAGGAGGACATGAAGTCCATATACCCTCATTTGTTTGAGTCTTCAGATGATATGCTTGAGACAAATATGGTAGGTGTTGCACAGATATCAACCAGTGACAGCTGAGGTAATTAATTATGTCTAACCTTCTTATTATCATTATTGTATAAGTAAATGGTCGTGTGGAGCCAAGTTGATGTTATTATGATGATGTGTAGCCCTGTGTGGCCTTGGATATGTATGTTTGGGCTGATGACATGTATTGGATAGTCTTGTTTACAGGGGAAACTCTGGTGAAATTTTAAAAAAAAATCAGAAGTTAGGTTAACCGTTAACATTCGAGGGCGAATATTCTTAAAGAGGGGAGAATGTTACACCTTCTGTATTAGATGTTATCATGCTGTAAAGGGGATAATTCAGTAGGAAGATAATTTCTACGAGATATTTAAATGATGCGATAGTTATACGTTAAGATTGGAAGTCATTCGAGTTGGGATTAAAAAGTCAACAAAGATTGCCGCAAGTTAAGGGTTTTAAATTTCACTTAAATTTGGATAAAATATTGATGAGATTTTCTCTCAATATACTAGTAGTTATAGTGTGTTCTACCCGCCGAATTGAATACCTATGAGTCTAATTTCCAACGCAATAAACCGTTTATTAATACAACTTTAGAGTAGAGATATATTAACATTTTCGAACAGGGGTGCACACTGCTACGGGAGCAGTGTGCTTAGTCGGTTTTAGTTAAAAGTTTTTTTTATTTAAGTCAATTTAGAACAGAACCCCTGTGTTTTATCCTCTCCAAAATAGAACCTAAAACTTGGGAGTTCCTCTCAAACTCCTCCCATCCATCTAGCCAATCATAAAAGCAATTTAGTCATCTTCAAGATGGAGAACACCATGGTAACTTCGGAATCGTGAATTCTTCGGTGTTTCACTTTTCGTAGGAAGGCTTCGCCTTGAAGTAATCTCGAATTTAAAGTAATTCTGATCACATAAAGTATGATTTAACTTCCTCTTTGATCTTTGTAAACTTCTACCATAAGAATTCCTAAGAAATAATCGAAACCTCTAAAGAAATGTTCTTTATTTTTTTTAAAAAAACCTCTCTTAATATAACTTGATTGTTGGGTATGTTCTATATGGTTTTATTTTATTTGGATCTGTGAAGAAATGGATGGAATCGTGTGGATGATGAGATGTAGTAAAGTAAAATTTGGTAGTGTTTTGCGGGGAAATTAAACTACAAAAGAGTCTACAAATTCATGCCCACACGTTGTTCGCTTAAATGTCTAAATAAAGAATTATATAAGATATGAGCTTGAATTTGATATAGAATGGTTCGTACTATGAAGGAAAGCATTCCTAAGGCTTTCGAGGTCTCGGAAATCGTATATAACTCCATCAATAAGGTATGTTGGGCTTTCGCTATACTTTTCGGCATGACTAGAATTTGAATAAACGTTTATTGAATTGTTTCGTCGGATTCGAGTTATTTCACCTTCAACTCATAAAGATGCTTAGACCTTATCCTTTCTCATAGATTTCTTACTTTAGAGAATATCTATGAATTCTCATTTTTCCTTGTTCCTTGCTTAAAAAGAACTAGAGCCTTCTTACTCGTTCTCCTTTCGACGTTCATATAAATCATGAATAATATTCGTTGAAAAGTAACACTTACTTCAAAGGTACTCATGATACATAACTCTCATGTTCTTAGTACATGTTGGCTCGTAGTTGAAAATTAAATACTTTAGCGACAACCATGATAGTCGGGGAATAATGATGATAGGCCACTTCAACTCCTCTTATAATACGTCTTTTAAGGTTAGTTTCGCACTGCATTTATATATGTATGTATTTACTTTCATTACCGAGCCACACTATAGTCGGCCGGGTATGACACCTATTGTGTAACCACTGATCAGTTGGGATTACCGAGCTTCATGTGGCTGGGTACAATTCTACCGAGCCTTTATTATGAACGGGTATGTTATGGATGTTATAGCCTCACAGAGGGATTTATTATTTATAATGTGATATATTATAAGTAGCGATGGTGAGTGACAATTCCATGAGCATAAATTTCATATTCATGTTGAATTTTAGTTTCCTATCGAGGCTAGTTTTAGAATTCAAATTGTCTCTATATCTCTTCTCTTGTTAATTACATTTTTCATGTTACACTCGTCGCCCTACTTATTCTTTACATATTTCGTACTGACGCCTTTTTATACGTTGTGTTCATGCCCATAGGTTCAGATAGACTGGGCGACGTGCCTCCTCAATAGGACCCCTGGGATCAGCATTGGGTGTCATACTCCACTTCTTCAGAGTTGCTGATTTTGAGTCCATAGGTACTTTTACAGGTGTATATGTGTAGTTTTAGGCATGTCGGGGGCCTTGTCCCGACCTGTTGAGATTGTCTCACATTCTTAGAGGTTTGCAGACTAGCGGTCATTACATATATATTTTTTGTATGGCCCTATCGGCCTTCTGGATAGCTATCATACTGTTGTTGCAGCCTTGTTGGCTTATATATATATATATATCGTGTTGGGCTCTTCTGCCTGTAGGTTATTACATTTCAAATCATATCTCATGGCTGGTTCGCTCGGGCCTTCGGGCCGGTCACACCTCCCAAGATTGAGGTGTGACAATGGTGGTGCATCTTCTAGTAGTATTACTATCAATGAGCAAAACAGAATTTTAGATTCACAACAAGGCCAACTGTACTTGTAGATTCATAAAAAACTGGTGTTCGCCTTGTGCACACATTAATGGTATGTGTTGAACCAATAAATCTTCAATCAATAATACTTACACAGAGTCTCATGTGTTTGAGAGAGAAAAGAAGAAGAAGAGGAAAAGAAAGGAGGAAGAAATGAGCACACATGTAGCAGGGAGAAGAAGGCGCCTGAAGTTGTAAAAATTAGGGTATAGGTTAAAAAATTTAAAAATATGGGTATAGCGACCAAATAGGGCGCCCCGTGCAATTTTACTTTATTTTCACTTTTCATATTAATTTTTTGTAGACTAGACAAGAAATCTCAAGCTCTTTTTTAGAAATTCTTTGAACATTTTTTATGAAGTAAAGTAATACTAATACTTACATATATTTAAAAATTAGAAGTTAAAATTTGTAAAAGAAACCTAGGAATATCATCCATTTAAAAATCTTAAGAAAATTGTTATACTTTATTTAAGTATGTTAAATAATATTCATGATAAACATAGTATAACACGAAGTCAACAATATAGTATACCATGATTACAGTTGAACTATGGTATATTTTGTTTGATTATGTTAAATGGTATTCACAATAAATCTTGGTATATTGTATATTGTTTCATGAGGTATATTATATAATATACCATGATTAAACATGTATACCTTGTTTATGTTGAATGGTATTTCCAATATTCTTAGTATACTATATATTAGTAGACCATAATAAGTATTGAATCATGGTATACTTTGTTTGAGTATGTTAAATAGTATACTACAACAACAACAAACCTAGTATAATCCCGCAGGTGAGGTCTAGGGAGGGTAGTATGTACGCAGACCTTTACCCCTACTTAAAGAGGTAGAAGGCTGTTTCCGATAGACCCTCGGCTCAAGAAGAGGTGTCTAGGAAGAAGAAGAAGAAGAAGAATAAGAAGAAAGAAAGAAAGAAAGGAAGAAAAGGGAGACAAAAGACAATAAGGAAAAAGGGGAAGAAAGTAGCATCAAATAGTAACAATCAGGGAGCAAAAATTTCCAGTAAAAGGGGAGAAAAAGTAGCATCAAATAGTAACAATCAGGGAGCAATAATTTCTAGTAGCAATTTTCAGAAAAATAATGGACGTGGTAGCTAAGTACCTGATATACTAACAAACTAGAAGAAAGTACCGTTCAACCAACAACAAGAATACTACTAGTAATACTGATAAAAACCTTTGATAAAGTCACAACTACCTGTCAACCCACCACCTTAATCCTCGACCTCCACACCTTCCTATCGCTAGTTATGTCCTTGGTTAGGTAAAGCACCGACATGTACTGCCTAATCATCTCTCCCCTATATTTCTTTGGCCTACCCCTGACTTTCCTCAAGCCCGCCTTGGTCAACCTATCACACCTTTTGACCGAGGCATCTATGTCTCTCCTCCTCACATGCCCAAACCATCATAACCTAGATTCCCGCAACTTGTCTTCCATGGATGTCACTTCCACCTTGTCCCTAATAACTTCATTCCTAATATTGTCTTTTTCGGTATGTCCACATATCCATCTCAACATCCTCATTTTGGCTTCACTCATCTTCTGTACATAGGACTTCTTGACGGGCCAACACTCAGCTCCATACAACATAGTCGGTCTAACCACCACCCTGTAAAACTTGTCCTTAAGTTTAGGTGGCACATTCTTGTCGTGTAAAACCCCTGAATCTAGCCTCCATCTCATTCAACCCGCTCCAATGCGGTGAGTAACATCCTCGTCAATCTCCCCGTCGCCTTGGACTATAGACCCAAGATACTTGAAACTATCTCTTTTGGGAATGACTTGAGTATTAATCTTTACTTTCACTTCTTCTTCATAGATCTCATCACTTAACTTGCACTCCAAGTATTCAGGACCTACTCAACTTAAAACCTTTGAACTCCAACGTCTGTCTCAAAACTTCGAACCTAGCGTTAACACCCCGTCGCGTCTCGTCAATTAATACTAGGTCATCAACAAATAACATATATCATGGCACCCTCCCTTGTATGTGTCACGTCAGCACATCCAACGCTAGGGTAAACAAAAAATAGGCTAAGGGTTGATCCTTGATGCAATCCTATCTCCACAAGAAAAAGTTTCGAGTCTCCTCCCCGCGATCCTCACCCGAGTCTTAGCACCTTTATACATCTCCTTAATCACCCTAATTTACGCTACTGGGACTCTGTTAACCTCCAAACATCTTCATAACACCTCCCTAGGGACATTGTCATAAGGCTTCTCAAGGTCAATGAACATCATGTGCAAGTCCTTTTTCCTCTCCCTATACTGTTCCACCAATCGTCTCACAAGGTGAATGACTTATGTAGTTGAATGTCCCGGCATAAATTCGAACTGGTTCTCAGAGATAGATACACATGTCTTCACTCTCTTCTCCACCACTCTCTTCCAAACCTTCATAGTGTGACTTAGCAGTTTGATACCTCTATAGTTGTTGCAGTTCTGGATATCACCTTTGTTTTTGTACAACGGAATTATCAAACCCCGCCGCCAATCTACGAGCATCTTCTTGGTCTTCAAAATGACGTTAAACAAGCTAGTAAGCCACTCCAAGCCTATCCTACTCACGTTTTTCCAAAATTCCACCGGGATCTTGTCAGGCCCAGTCGCCTTACCCCAGTTCATCTTCCGTATTGCCACATCAACCTCTTCATATATAATATACATACAAAACCCAAAATCTCTCTAACTCTCTGAGTTCTCCAACTCACCCAGCACGATGTTTCTATCCCCTTTCTCGTTCAAGAGTCTATATAAGTATTACTGCTATCTATGCCTGATACACGCCTCTTCCACCAATACCTTACCATCTTCGTCTTTGATGTACCTCACTCAATTCAGGTCTCAAGCCTTCCTCTTCCTAATCTTGGCTAACTTGTACAGCTTTCTATCCCATCCTTTTCCCTCAAGATCCTCATACAATCTTTCAAAAGCTACAGTCTAAGCCGCCGTGGCCGCGAGCTTCGCCTCCCTCCTTGCCTTATTATAACACTCCATGTGCGACCTCCTCTCTTCCTCGTCCGTGCTCCCCACTAGCTTTAAATATGCCGCTTTCTTAGCTTTCACTTTTCCTTGGACCTCCCCATTCCACCACCAGTCCCCTTTGTGGCCACCCGAGTAACTCTTCGAGACTGCTAGCACCTCTCTAGCAGCTTCCCTAATGCAGTTCGCTGTCGTGGTCCACATACTACTGGCATCCCCACTACTCCTCCAGACCCCATAGCCAACAGCTTATGCCCCTGCTCCTAAACTTTTCCCTTAGTCAAGGCTCCCCACTTAATCTTAGGTTGGCCGTACACCACTATCTTCTTCCTTGTTCCCTTGACCTCTAAGTTCATTACCAAAAGCCTATGCTGCACCGACAAACACTCACTCGGGATAACTTTACAATCCGTACAAATACCCTTATCACCTATACTGAGGAGAATATAATCAATCTGCGTCTTGGCAACCCTATTCCGGAAAGTGACCATGTGTGCCTCCCTCTTCTGAAAACCCGTGTTAGCTAGCACCAAGTTAACAACTTTAGCAAAATCCAACAAAGAAGTACCGCCCTCGTTCCTAACCCCAAAATTGAACCCGCCATACACCTCGTCATAACCACTAACCGTCTCCCCAACATGGCTATTAAAGTTACACCCTATGAAAATATTCTCGAACTGCAGGATACCACGCACAACCTCGTCCAAATCCTTCAAGAAGCACCTTTTGACCTCGTTGAGTCCCGCTTGAGGCACGTAAGCACTAATCACGTTAAAAGTGAACCCATTAACCACTAGCTTAATAATTAACAGCATATCATTCACCCTCCTGACATCCACCGCTAACTCCCTAAGATCTCTATCAACTAAAATACCTATCCCGTTCTTGCCTCCAACACCCCTCGAGTACTATAGCATGTACCCATTAACATCCCGAGCCTTCGTACCCCCCCATCTAGTCTCCTGAACATGCTATAGTAATCTTCCTCTTCTGAAGAATATTCCCCAACTTTATTGACTTACCCGCCAGTGTCCCAATGTTCTAGGATCCAACTCTCAACCTTGTGTGTGCCTTATGCCCCTTGGCACCCTTTCCCCCTGTCCCCTGCCCCCTGAGCCACTCTCTAACCCGCCCGAAGACACGACCTCACACTATCATCGCTCAAAATAGCCAGCAAAAACTCATGGATATAAACTAAACCTTAACTACTACAAATGCAGACAAGCAGGCAAATTGTAAAACAAGCAAAGCCTAAATATAAGTTGAAATGTAATGTAACTCGGGTATGCAAATGACATGAGTGATACGACTAATGGTAGATAAATGCAAGCAAGCTGAAGGAAATACAGTAATCAAGGATAAAAGGCCAATAGAATATCAACAAATAGTAAATTCTAAGCAAGAACGGTAGAACATGGAGTCCCAACCGGTGCCAAGAAAAATGTTGTCCACAACAGCTATGTTCTGAAAGTTCCCGCGCGTGTGCTCGAGGATTATCGAAAAATTATCTCCGTGCAAAATCCATGCTGTCGCTCCTAGGACTAGGAATCCTGCCAGCAGTGATAAAGAAAGGGGAAAGAGGAGACGGGTGAAAGCAGAGGTAATGGGGGTACCGCTGCCGCTACACAATGGTATACCATGATTAATATTGAATATGGTATTCTTAATATTCTTGGTATATTATATATTTGTATAATATGATTAATGTTGAATTATGGTGTACTTTATTTGAATATTTCAAATAGTATACCAAATATGTATACCATGATTACAGCTGAAAGATGACATTCTCAATATTCTTGATATACTACACACTGGTATACTATGATTCGAGAATCATGGGATTCCCAATATTTTTGGAATACTATTTTTTGGTATACCATAATTACTATAGACCATGATATACTTTGTTTGAGTATGTTAAATGGGATTTCAGTATAACATTATTATTGGTATACCATTATTACTGTTGAATTACGGTATTCCTAATATTCTTGGTATAATATACATATGTATACCGTGATTAATGTTGAATCATGAAATACGTTGTATGAGTATGTTAAATAGTATATCCAATATTCTTGGTATAATATATCTTGATATATCATATTTGGTGTTGAATCATAGTATACTTTGTTTAAATATGTTATATAATATGTAGACTACACTGTGCTAAAACAGAAATAATAAAACTGTTAGAAGAAACATAAAATTTGTAAACGTTAAGAAATATTCCGAGTCCACAATTTTCTTGTGTGTCTTTAAGGAATTTTATCCCCCTTACAAATTGTCAAGGTAATGGATTAAATCATCCCAGGATGAAACGGAATAAACCTTCCTGCAACAGTGGCAATACAAATTGCAGGATACCAACGAACTCAAAGAACGACATTTAATTATGGTATCAATGTTCACAAAAGCTCATTTGATTCAAATTTTCATTTTCCTCCATTTTATTTCCCACAATTTCCCAATTCGCACTCTTAATCTTTAAAGCCCAATGCTTAAAGTGCAACATAATGCACCTAATAATCTTGGTATATTATATATTGGTATATCATAATTACTGTTGAATCATGGTATCTCATATTCTTGATATACTACATATTAATATACCCTGCTTAGTGTAGTATACCAAATTCTAAATTCGACGATTTAACTACAAAGAACAAAATAAGGTGAAAAAAGAGCGATAATTTTTTTTATTATCAAAAACCTAACTTTTCTTATATAATTTTAAAAAATATCTACAACCCACTATAATCGCACAAATGGGATCTAGGGAGGGGATCTACGTTAACCGTGCAGGGTGTTGAAGCACCCATTAACCTCGAGGCAGACTCTGTATAATTATACAGAAAATACAGAAAAACCGGATTTAACTAATTAACAAGCACCCATTAACCAAAGAGAGAATATATAAAGTACCCATTAAACTTGTCCGGAAAAATCATTTACACACCTAAACTTTACGGACGATCTTTTACCCCACTATTCTAAACTTAAGTGAATTTAATACCCCCTTCAGTGATGACCTGGCGCAAGACGTGTAGTTCACTTTGTAACTGCGCGTGAAGGCAAAAAAATAATAATTTAAAACTAATTTAGTAGTCCAAGTGTCACTTTCCAATGAGATATTATAACTAATTAACTTAATATTATTATTTTTCTCTTTTCTTATTCATTTTTCGTTTTTTCTTTCTCTTTCTTCATTCATTATCCATACCCTTATAAAAAATAAAAATATTATGTTAAAAAACAAACAAAAAAAAAAATTCTTCTGTTTTTACAAATTTGTTTTTCCAGTTTTTACAAAAAGAAAATCTTTAAAAAAACTGAAAAACTGGAAAAAAAAATATTTTTCAAAAACGAAAATATTTTGTTGGAAATATTTTTTTCAGTTTTTACAAAAAGAAAATCTTTAAAAAAACTGAAAAACTGGAAAAAAAATATTTTGTTAAAATTAATTTTTTGTCAGTTTTTATTATTTTTTCGGTTTTTTCAGCTTTTACGAAAAAAAATATTTTGTTAAAATTAATTTTTTGTCAGTTTTTATTATTTTTTCGGTTTTTTCAGCTTTTACGAAAAAAAATATTTTGTTAAAATTAATTTTTTGTCAGTTTTTATTATTTTTTCGGTTTTTTCAGCTTTTACGAAAAAAAATATTTTGTTAAAATTAATTTTTTGTCAGTTTTTATTATTTTTTCGGTTTTTTCAGCTTTTACGAAAAAAAATATTTTTCAAAAACGAAAATATTTTGTTGGAAATATTTTTTTCAGTTTTTAAAAAACGAAAATATTTTGTTAAAATTAATTTTTTTTCAGTTTTTATTATTTTTTCAGTTTTTTCAGCTTTTACAAAAAAAAATATTTTGTTAAAAACCATTTTTTTCAATTTTTACAATTTGTTATGCAAAATCTTTTCAGTATCTAAACTGGGTAGATACAATTTTTTCAATTTTTAAACTGAGTAGATACTGAAAAGATTTTGCAAAACAAATTGTAAAAACTGAAAAAAATAGTTTTTTAACAAAATATTTTTGTTTTCTAAAAACTGAAAAAAATATTTCCAGCAAAATATTTTCATTTTTGAAAAATGTTATTTTTTTTCCAGTTTTTTAAAGATTTTCTTTTTGTAAAAACTGAAAAAACAAATTTGTATAAACTGATTTTTTTTATTTATAAAAACAGAAAGAAAAAAAAATCGTTTTTAACAAAATATTTTCGTTTTTTAAAAACGGAAAAATTATTTTCAACAAAATATTTTTATTTTTGTAATTTTTTGTAATTTTTTTAGTTTTTTAAAAGAATTTTTTTTATAAAAACTGGAAAAACAAATTTGTAAAAACAGAAAAAAAATATTTTTTTGTTTTCTAACATAATATTTTCGTTTTTAAAAAAATGAAATTTAAAAAAAAAACTGGAAAAAATTAAAATAGGGGTCTTTATGGCGCGTGTAAACACAGCCACCACAAGACTGGTTCAGTTTTTTGAACGGGGTATTAAATTCACTTAAGTTTAGAATAGTGGGGTAAAATATCATCCGTAAAATTTAGGTGTGTAAATAAATTTTTCGGACAAGTTTAATGGGTACTTTATGTGTTCTATCTTAACCAAAAAGGTTTTTGGGTGCTTTGGTTATGAGATGAGCTTAGAGTTCAAAGTATGAATCGATCATGCTCGATTCCTGCTTGAAGCAAATTTTTTAATATAGCCAGAAATTTAAAAAAAAAAAAAGCGTTGGCCGCTCTCCCTTTCCAACTAGTTCTTTTACATTTTTTATTCTTTTCCTTGTTGACTTTTTGAGGACCTTTTCTTTTGTTTTATTTTTCCTATTCCTAATAAAAGTAATAGTCTTAAAAGTTAAAAGTAGCTTCTTAAAAAGCCAAAAACCCTTCTCCTCGGCTTCTCCTTAGAAAGAAAACACATCGCACTTTTTCTCCCCAGTAATTTCAAAATCAGAACATAAATAAAAGGTAACAAAATTTAGTATTTTAAATTTTTTATTCAAGCTAGAGGAAATAGGAATTAGGATTTTCTCATACTTATTGCTTGTAAAAATTAAAGTATATTCAATGAATTTTTTGTATTACTTTGCTGAAAAGAGTTAGTGACTACAATATTTTTGTGATAAAAAATTATTTTTGGTACTTGCCATAAAATAAATTTATTTGCTTATGTTATTTACTTGACACCGAAACTAAAATTTTGGGATAAATACAGATTATATTAGCAACACTTGTCACTGAGTTATGCAATTGAAGAATTGGTGCTCATACACTCATTGCTAGTTTCGAAAATTTGTAATTTTTCTTAGCTTTTTAAAACCCAAAATTTTATGTTGTATATTGTTTTAATTTTTCAGTGGACAGAAGAATGGACTTAAATATGTTGTTATTGTCTTGTTGTTTGTGTTATTTATAGAGAGACATGAGTTTCACAATAGGAATTAATTGAATTATATGAATTAATTTTTTGGTAAGATTGATTAGGACTGAATCTTATTTTATAGGAGTTTTTCATCGATCTTTGTGAATCGAGATGGATAAGTTTGTCACAAGGCTACCCAGTTCTAGCTCTAGTTCTCACCCATCTATTGCTCCATCCATAGCTCCAAAAACTCAGAGGGATCCATTTTTTCCAAATCTTGATTTGGAATCTCTCGAACCTGACCCAGGAGATAGAAAATCTTGATTTGGAATCCAAATTATGCCGATAGAATTGTTGTTGAAAGTCTTATGAGTAAGATTAATTAGGAGTTTATGCTGTCATTGATTTGCATCTTCAAGAGCTTAACAGTCGTTTTGATGCCGTGAGTACTGACTTACTTCTCGATATGGCTTGTTTAAATCCAGCTAATTCATTTGGTAATTTCGATAAGAATAGGATAATGAGGTTGGCTGAACATTATCCAAAGGAGTTCGATAGCAGCAAGCTTCGGGATCTGAGTTGCCAGCTTGATAGTTTTATAGTTTATGTCCGTGGTTCTGACAAGAGGTTCTTTAACATGAAAGGAATTAGTGACCTTGCTAAAGTGTTGGTTAGGTCAGATTTGCATCAAACCTTGTTTATTTGCTTATCAAGTTGACTTTCATTCTTCATGTTGCTTCTGTGGAAAGAGCTTTCTTATCCATGAACTACATAAAAAATGAGCTTCGTAACAGCATTGCTGATGAATTTTTAAATGATTGTTTAGTTTGCTATGTAGAGCATAAGATATTTGCAACCGTAAGCAATGATGCTATTATTGATCATTTTCAACATATGAAAAGTCGTCGAGCATAGTTGTGACTAGATATCTTTTTTCTATAATGTAACATTATTAGTAGTTGATTGTAGCTAGTGAATAGAAGTCTTTTTTTTGCTAATGATAATATTAATAGTAGTTTTCCTAATAAAGTTTTTACTATCGTAGTTAAATAGTTGTGAATTTATACTATGTGATGGGTAACAACTTTTCACTTAAGAAAGGGAGCATCCACAGCCTTAAAATCCTGGATCCGCCGCTGTAGTTGATTAATGATTGTATAGAAAGTATTCTATTACCTATTTTAGGACTCGGTTTATTATTTAGAAAGGACAAAAATAAAAATATAAGTCGAATAAAGCGATAACATTTGATATAAGCCCCGGATTATGAGTAAGTTTTTACGTGTTAAGGCTGCCACATTCTCGTGAAAATCCAAATGTTATTACAGTGACTTTACCCTTAGGTGTACTGCAGTTTGGTACTGTAATTGCATCCTTGATTCTTCCGAATAACAAACACAAACAATTTATCCGGTGACTTTGGCATGTATTATCCTTTGTTTTCTTGTCCAAGTTTGGACAAACCAATGGATCACATGTAACCAAAATTTTAATATTCTATGGAGTAAGACTAACAATCCTAGATTTAACCTATCACATTCACCAATGACCCACTATCGGATTTTTTTTATATCCATATGCAATATTTATATTAAATTATTATTGTTAAGTTTTGAAAATGAGGTAAGAATATAAAAAATTTAATCACATTTACATGGTAAAAATTTATATAAATACTTATCATGCATCTATTGATTTAAAATAAAATGCAAGCGCGAACAAATTTTTCTATGTCTCACTCTCCTTATATGAAAATATAAAAAGGTAAAAATGTGTAAGGTGACTAAAATTCATCTATATTTACTTAGGCACAGTGGCGGATCCACCTGGAGAGGTGGGGCTGCCATGCCACCCACAAGTTAGGCAAGAGTTTTTACAATCTATATTTGAAATTGTTAAGAATATTGATTATATGTATATGCTGCTACCCGCAGTATCAAACCAGAGGAAGGTGCCATTGTTGGGAATTACTTATTTTCTTAAAGTTATTCTTACGTTTAGGCTTAGGTTCGAGTCTGATTCTAATGAGGAAATCATTTTTTTTCTTTTGCTCAGTTTCCTTTTTCTTTTATTTTTTCCCTTTTGTCTTTGTCTTTTCTACTTCCTTTGTTTTTCTATTCTTTTCCTCTTTAATTTTTTGTTCCTGTTGTGAAATATTATATTTTGTAGTGGATGTCTATTTTATAGGCAAGAGGGGTTGCTCTGATGGTAAGCAACATCCACTTTCAACCAAGAGGTTGCGAGTTCGAGTTTCCCCAAGAGTAAGGTGGAAAGTTCTTGGAGGAAAAGATGCCGAGGGTCTATTTGGAAATAGCCTCTCTACCCAAGGGTAGGGGTAAGGTCTGCGTACACACTACTCTCCCCAGACCCCACTAAGTGGGATTATACTGGATTGTTGTTGTTGTTGGTGGTGTTGTTGTGGATGTCTATAACTCCTAAAGAAGTTACTTCCACTACTCTTCTTCATTAACCTCCCACTATTCTTCACCATTATGGTTGTAGCTTCCATAACTCTATAACTTCCTCCTTGATCTTCCTCATGATCTCAATAGTTAATACCATGTTTATGATATCCCTTTGTATACCTCAATGTCATCCTATAAATAGAGAGTTTGGACATCACATTGTACACACTTGAATACTTGAAAAAAAAAATAGAATCTCTCTTCTCTTTCTCTATATCTCTTATCTATTTTCTTGTTTTATGTTATTACTTTTAGCTTAGTTTCTTAACACGTTATTAGCACGAATTGCTATATTCTTCTTATATTTTCTATAAGATATGAAAGCCTTCCATGGGAGCTACAACCTTGAATCAATTTGGTTGAGCTTGTAAAAATCTAAGCATTTCATTGCCATATCAATGTTGTGTTTGCTTCTGTTATACAGGGAGTATCATTTTTCAGTTGCCATGAATTCTGCAATTAACTTACGTTAATACTTAAGACTTAGTTTAATTTGTGTTACTTAACAATTTAGTTTCATTTGTGAAAATATATACATATGGAGTACCTGCTTTAGAGTGACAAACAAGAGCATATTATGATGCCTTGACATCATCTCCCAAATGTACTCCTTTGAGAGTTTGCAAGCCAAGATTATGAAACTGTTAACTAATGAGAAGGTTTCTAATTAATCTTAAATAATAATAAGAATTTAAATCTATGTTGTGGTCAAAATAAATTTTGTATAACTAAGATAATTTTATTCCCTTTATGTTTGATCATGTGGTTGTTCGTGAAAAAGATCAATGTGAACTTTCATTAAAGTTCGGGCAAAAAATAACTGATTGTTATAAAGTAATATATCATGAAAGGCTCAAGGGTGAGTCCACTTTGACTTATTATGTCATTGTATAAGGGTAAGACATCGGGTTCAAGTCCTGATGCACTATGATAATAAGAGTTGGATTTAAGTCCAAACTTATTATGATCTAGCATGCTTTTATATGGGTAAGGCATTAGGCTTTAGTCCCAATGCAGCATATTGATGATCTAATGATGACTAATGAAAAGTAATATATTTTTCATGAAAAAGCATGAAGCTTGTTCCACTTGATTTGCTCCATTCTTGAAGTGAATGTAATAGCGGTGCATAATAATGAAGACAATTGGTTTACTAATGAACGTGGACGTGCCAAAGACCAAAATAATAATAGTCATCATTATGGTAATTATAAAAAGGAGAACAACAAGGTTTCTCAAAATAATCCTTCAAAGGTGAAGGAATTGTGTATCAATATGGTCTGTAAATACGAGGCACACTAAGACGATTATAGTCTATTTTTTTTTAAAGAATGTGACTTGTAATAAGCATTATAAGTACAGGTTCATTCCTGAAAGCAAATGTTAAAATATATATGTGATAAAAATTATGCATAAGAATGTGCTTATGCATGGTCGGATAAATACCATAATTCACCTCTAAGGAAAGTTTGAGAGAAATAAAGATAATAAATATTACAATGTAGTTACATGAATATGTTATTGGTCGCGTACATGTGGTATCCAAAATATTTTGCCATGCCTTATAAAATATTATTAAAGGCAAAATTAAAGCAAGAAAAGATTTTGCTTATGATGATTTTGACCATGACAATTATTATAATAAGATATTTTCTCCGTGGAGGAAAAATTTATCACTTAGATGGTGTTATAAAAGATCTTGTAGTACAAAATTATTGAGAGCTTCAAAAGAGCAAATTTGTTACTATGCGAATAAATAAAATTATTCATGGCATTGGTGGTAGTAAGTCTCAAAAGAAACTTTTTGAGTTTCAAATGTATTAGCCAAAGTGATTGGCATATTGAGACTATAAATGAAAAGAAGATCGATTATCTTCATATTACTATAACATACCAGGTAAATATGAAGGTTACCCGATTTTTCTTCTATTTGTACTACACAAATATAAGCATGATAATGAAATCGCATGCCATAGTAAATTAGATGTTTACTGAAATAAATATCAGCTGGCATAATCGGTTGGCCATCCCGGTTCATTTATGATGTGAAAAAATTGATTGAGAATTCACATTGGCATATATTGAAGAAATATAAGATTCTTCAAGAATTCTCTTGTGCTTCTTATTCTCTTGATATACCAGCTAAGGTTGTGATTGAATTCCTTGATTTCTAGAACGAATAAAAGGTGATATATATATATATATATATATATATATATATATATATATATATATATATATATATATATATATTGGGCCCAGTCACCTGCCATGTGGACAGTTTACTATTATATGATTTTAAAAGATGCATATTGTATGGTCACATGTGCGTTGGTCATCAACTTGTAATTTAGCTTTTGTAAGGTTGCTTGCTCAAATTATTAGAGCATAGTTCCAGAATATATATTATGATAATTTACTTTGGTAATGCTGGTTTAAATCCAAGTTGGTTTAGCTGTGACGACCCAAAGGGTCATCACGTGTTTTCTCATTCGTTTCGTGCTTCCGAGGCCTTGAAAATCTCATTTTTACTTGCCTCGAATTGCGTGCACAGCCCGGGCGCGTAGCCGGAAAGCTTTTATGTTAAAATATGTGAATTATGTGAAAAATTTAAAGAATTTTGATATTTATATGATTAAAATTAACTTTGGTCAATATTTTTGGTAAAAAGATCCGGACCCGAGATTGGACGGTCCCGAAAGGTCCGTAGAAAAATATGGGACTCGGGCATGTGCCCGGAGTCGAATTCCGAGGTCTAGAGCCCGAGGAAAGAAATTTTCTTTTAAATTGTTTTTCTGAAATTATTAAGGAAAATGGAAATAGAAATTCATTAAAAGACTATGGTATCGGGCTCGTATATTGGTTCCGACGCCCGCTACAAGTCTTAAATATGTGTTAAGCGCTTTCTGTGAAGTTTTGTCGAAATCGGACGTCGTTTCACGTGTTTCAGACTATAAGTTCCAAGCTTGAAAGTTCATGAAGTTTAGAAGAAAAATCATGTGTTTTGAGGCTTGATCCTATGTAAATGATATTATTTTGGTGATTTGATCGCACGAGTAAGTCTGTAGGACGTTTTCAAGGTTGTGTGCATGTTTGGTTTGGAGCCCCGAGAGCTCGGTTGAGTTTTGGATAGGTGTCGAGTTGCATTTTTGAACTTTGAAAAAAAAATTGCAGGTGAGGTCTGGTATTTTCGCATTTGCGAAAATATTCTCACAAATGCGAGAGTCGCAATTGCGAACTCCTCATCGCAAATGCGAAGCCTGGGTTCTGGGCATAGGGTCACAAATGCGACCCATTTTCTCGCAAATGCGAAGGCCTCCATCCTCGCCTGGAATCGCAAATGCGAGACCCAGTTCGCAAATGCGAAGGGCCCTTTGGCAGTTGGAGTTCGCAAATGTGAAAAATAAACTCGCAATTCCCAAGCCTGCATTGTTCGCAAATACGAACCTATGTTCGTATTTCCCACATCCGAGGCCCAGCAAATTTTATACTTAGTCGTATTTTCATCACTTTTCACCATTCTTTCAAAGTCCAAACACCATAGGCGATTTTTCAAGAGCAAACTTCATTCCAAATCACTTGTAAGTTGATTTTTACTCGATTATTTCAATCTTTAACATCATTAAACATGTTTTTCACTTGAAATCGAGGATTTTCATGGGTGAAATTGAGATTTTTGGGTAGAATCTAGGTTTTCTATAAATTGGGGAGTTGGACCTCGATTTGAGGTCCGTTTTCAAAACAAATTACGTATTTGAGTTCGTGGGGGAATGGGTAATCGGGTATTGGTCCGAACCTCGGGTTTTGACCACCCGCAGTGTTATTTCATATATTAAGGCTCGACGTATGGTCAAGAAGGGGTGTTTAGCTTATCTGGCATATGTTCGCGACTCCAGCACAGAGGTTCCTTCTATTAACTCTGTTCCTATTGTTCGGGAATTCCTCGAGGTTTTCCCTTCAGACCTGTCGGGTATGCCGCCCGATAGGGATATTGATTTCTGTATTGATTTGGCTCCGGGCACGCAGCCCATTTCTATTCCGCCGTATCGCATGGCCCCGCCAGAGTTGAAAGACTTAAAGGACCAGTTGTTGGATTTACTAGAGAAGGGTTTTATCAGGCCTAGTGTTTCTCCTTGGGGTGCGCTGGTGTTATTCGTGAAGAAGAAAGATGGTTCAATGCGGATGTGTATTGATTACCGGCAGTTGAACAAAGTGACGATAAAGAACAAGTACCCACTGCCGAGGATTGATGATTTAATTGACCACCTTCAAGGAGCAAAGGTGTTCTCAAAGATAGACTTGAGATCTGGCTATTATTAGCTGAAGATTAGGGCTTCTGATGTCCCCAAGACAACATTCCGCACTCGATATGGGTACTATGAGTTTTTAGTCATGTCATTTGGGTTGACCAATGCCCCAACAGCGTTTATGGAGTTGATGAACCGAGTGTTCAGACCATATTTAGACTTATTCGTAATAGTCTTTATTGATGATATCTTGGTGTACTCCCACAACCAGGAAGAGCACGAGCAACACCTCAGAGTGGTTCTTCAGACTCTGAAGGATAGTCAGTTATATGCTAAGTTTTCGAAGTGTGAGTTCTGGTTGAGCTCGGTTGCATTTCTGGGTCATATTGTATCAGTAGAAGGTATTCAAGTGGACCCGAAGAAGATTGAGGCAGTCAAGAATTGGCCTCGACCAACTTCAGTGACCGAGATTCGTAGTTTCTTGGGGTTAGCAGGTTATTACCGTCGGTTCGTAGAGGGATTTTTGTCTATTGCAGCCCCGATAACCAGATTGACCCAGAAGGGTGCCCAGTTCAGGTGGTTAGATTAGTGTGAGGCAAGCTTTTAGAAGCTCAAGACAGCTCTGACTACGACACCACTATTGGTTTTGCCCACGGGTTAAGGGCCTTACACAGTCTATTGTGATGCTTCCCGTGTTGGGCTTGGTGCAGTATTGATGCAGGATGGCAAAGTCATTGCCTATGCTTAGAGATAGTTGAAGATCCACGAGAAGAATTATCCGGTTCATGATCTAGAGTTGGCAGCTGTTTTTCATGCTTTGAAGAATTGGAGGCATTATCTATATGGTGTGACGTGTGAGGTGTACACGGATCACAAGAGCCTTCAGTATCTGTTTAAGCAGAAGGAGTTGAATGTGAGGCAGCGGAGGTGGTTAGAGTTGTTGAAGATTATGAAGTTACTATCTTGTATCACTCGGGTAAGGCCAATGTGGTGGTCGATGCATTGAGTAGGAAATCCGCCAGCATAGGTAGTCTTGCTTATATTCCGGCCAGCCAGAGACCGCTTTCCTTAGATGTTCAGGCCTTGGCCAATCGATTGGTGAGATTAGATATTTTTGAGCCTAGTAGAGTGTTAGCTTGCACGGTTGCCCGTTCTTCTCTATTAGAGCGTATCTGTGATCGACAGTTTGATGATCCCCATTTGTATGTCCTGAGAGACACAGTGTAGCGTGGGGGTGCCACGAAGGTGACCTTATATGATGATGGTGTTTTGAGATTGCAGGGGCGAGTTTGCGTGCCCAATGTTGATGGGATTCGAGAGTTTATCTTAGCGGAGGCCCATAGTTCTCGGTATTCTATTCACCCGGGCGTCGTGAAGATGTATCAGGACTTGCGGCAGCATTATTGGTGGCGTAGGATGAAGAAGGATATTATTGCGTATGTGGCTCGGTGTTTGAATTGTCAGCAAGTCAAATATGAGCATCAGAGGCCCGGTGGTTTGTTTCAGAGGATTGAGCTCCCCGAGTGGAAGTGGGAGAGGATTACCATGGATTTCGTTACTGGACTTCCGCTGACTCGGAAGAAGTTTGATGCTATTTGGGTCATTGTTGATAGGCTGACCAAGTCAGCGCATTTCATTCCAGTGGCAGTCTCCTATTCATCCGAGAGGTTAGCTGAGATTTATATCAGGGAGATTGTCCGTCTTCATGGTGTGCCAGTATCCATCATTTCGGACCGGGGTACGCAGTTTACCTCGCGCTTCTGGAGAGCAGTTCAGCAAGAGTTGGGCACCCAGGTCCAGTTGAGCACAACATTCCACCCTCAGACGGACGGTCAGTCCGAGCGGACTATACAAATTTTGGAGGATATGCTCCGAGCTTGTGTCATTGATTTTGGAGGTTCACGGGACCAGTTTTTGCCTTTAGTAGAGTTCGCCTACAACAACTACCAGTCTAGCATTCAGATGGCTCCGTATGAGGCATTGTATAGTAGGCAATGTCGGTCTCCAGTCGGATGGTTTGAGCCAGGAGAGGCATGGTTATTGGGTACAGACTTAGTTCAGGAGGCCTTAGATAAGGTCAAGATCATTCAGGATAGGCTTCCTTCAGCTCAGTCTAGGCAGAAGAGTTATGTAGATCGTAAGGTCAGAGACATAGCTTTTATGGTTGGTGAGCGGGTATTGCTCCGGGTATCGCCTATGAAGGGCGTGATGAGGTTCGGAAAGAAGGGCAAGCTCAGCCCTAAGTATATTGGTCCGTTTGAGATTCTTGATCGAGCAGGAGAGGTGGCTTATTGACTTGCATTGCCACCTAGCTTATCAGTCGTGCATCCAGTTTTTCATGTGTCTATGCTTCGGAGGTATCATGGCGATCCTACCCATGTGTTAGACTTCAGCACTGTCCAGTTGGACAAGGATTTATCTTACGAGGAGGAGCCGGTAGCTATTCTAGACCGGCAGGTTCGTCAGTTGAGATCTAAGAGTTTTCCCTCTGTTCGTGTTCAGTGGAGAGGTCAGCCGCTTGAGGCCTCGACCTGGGAGTCCGAGTCTGATATGCAGAGCCGTTATCCACATCTGTTCCCCGACTCAGGTACTTCTTTCTTTTGTCTGTTCGAGGACGAACGGTTGTTTTAGGTGGAGGATGTGACGACTGAAAAGGTCATCACTTGTTTCCTCATTCGTTTCGTGCTTCTAAGGCCTTGGAAACCTCATTTTTACTTGTCTCGATTTGCATACATAGTCCAGGCGAGTAGCCGGAAAGCTTTTATGTTGGAATATGTGAATTCTGTGAAAAATTTGAAGAATTTTGATATTTATATGATTAAAATTGGCTTTGGTCAATATTTTTGGTAAACGGACCCGGACCCGAGATTGAACGGTCCCGGAAGGTCCGTAGAAAAATATGGGACTCGGGCATGTGCCCGGAGTCGAATTCCGAGGTCTAGAGCCCGAGGAAAGAATTTTTCTGTTAAATTATTTTTCTGAAATTATTATGAAAAATGGAAATGGAATTTCATTAAAAGACTATGGTATCGGGCTCGTACTTTGGTTTCGACGCCCGTTACAAGTCTTAAATATGTGTTAAGCTCTTTTTGTGAAGTTTGGTCGAAATCGGATGTCGTTTGACGTGTTTCGGACTATAAGTTCCAAGTTTGAAAGTTCATGAAGTTTAGAAGAAAAATCATGTGTTTTGAGGCTTGATCCTATGTAAATGATGTTATTTTGGTGATTTGATTGCACGAGTAAGTTCGAAGGATATTTTTGAGGTTGTGTGCATGTTTGGTTTGGAGCCCCGAGGGCTCGGGTGAGTTTTGGATAGGTGTCGAATTGCATTTTTGAACTTTGAAAAAAACATTGCAGCTCAGGTCTGGTATTTTCGCATTTGCAAAAATATTCTCGCAAATGCGAGATTCGCAATTGCGAACTCCCCATCGCAAATGTGAAGCCTGGGTTCTGGGCATAGGGTCGCAAATGCGACCCATTTTCTCCCAAATGCGAAGGTCTCCATCCTCGCCTGGAATCGCAAATGCGAGACCCAGTTCACAAATGCGAAGGGTCCCCTGGCAGCTGGAGTTCGCGAATACGAAAAATAACCTCGCAATTCCCAAGCCTGCATTGTTCGTATATGCGAACCTATGTTCGCATTTCCCACATCCGAGGCCCAGCAAATTTTATACTTAGTCGAATTTTCATCACTTTTCACCATTCTTTCAAAACCCAAACACCATAGGTGATTTTTCAAGAGCAAACTTCATCCCAAATCACTTGTAAGTTGATTTTCACTCGTTTATTTCAATCTTTAACATCATTAAACATGTTTTCCACTTGAAATCGAGGATTTTCATGGGTGAAATTGGGATTTTTGGGTAGAACCCAGGTTTTCTATAAATTGGGGAGTTGGACTTCGATTTGAGGTCCGATTTCAAAATAAATTACGTATTTGAGTTCGTGGGGGAATGGGTAATTGGGTTTTGGTCCGAACCTCAGGTTTTGACCACGTGGGCCCGGGGGCATTTTTGGGAAAAACTTGGGAAAATCATTTTTATGCATTCAAGTTGATTCATATAGTGTTTATTAAAGTAATTGAACAATTTTTGATTAGATTCGAGCAAATTGGAGGTGGAACCACGAGGTAAAGCGATAGTTGAGGATTAAGTGGATTTCAAGGCTTTGAGGTAAGTGTTTGGTTTAACCCTAGCTTGAAGGAATATGAGTTGAGTCTTGTTGCTAATTGCTATGTGATCGAGTACGATGTATAGGCATGGTGACGAGTATCTATACATTGGTATCTAGCATGACCGTGAGTCCTTATAATGTGATTATCATGGCTTGGTTGTGAAATCCGTGAGTATTGGAGGATTCCTATATATTGTGAATAACATGTGAATGGTGATATGATTACTTGATTCTTTGGAGCGTTGGCTCAAAATAGTAGAGGGGATTATAAGATAAGAAAAGTAAGAAAAAGAAAGCGTTGTTGATTATTCCCTTACTGGGACGTTTGGTTGAACTTGTTGGATTCTTTCCCTTGCCGGGATTCTGTCAAATATTTGCTTATTTTTTTATGTCCCTTAATTGTGACTGTTGTTTGGGAAGTCAGACTGTTAAATGACATTGAGGATCGGGTTGCGCGTCGCAACAATGATATATGAACAATGATATGGGTCGGGTTGCACGCCGCAACAGTGGCATTTGTAGAGCGGGTTGCACACCGTAACAGTGGTATTTGTGGAGCGGGTTGCACGCCGCAACAGTGGTATTTGTGGAGCGAGTTGCACGCCGCAAAAGTTGTTGATATCATGTGTTTGTATTGAGTATTGTTTCCTTGTTCATTGTGAATCTAAGCTGCTTTAGTTCGTTACTCGGGATTACTGTTAATATTGTATCTCTCCTAGCATGTTTCTCCCTCCCATGTTGTTAATTGCCTTATATTCAATTTCTGCTGTATATTTATAACTGCACAGGTTTATATGATGTCCAGTCTAGCCTCGTCACTACTTCGCCGGGGTTAGGCTAGACACTTACCAACACATGGGGTCGGGGCTGCTGATGCTACACTTTTGTGCATTTTTGCACAGGTCTAGGTTTTGAGGAGCAGCAACAACATTAGTGTGGGAGCAGGCTTTCATTTTCACGAGACGAGGTAGCCTTGCAGGCGTCCGCAGGCCCGACGTCTCTTCTTTATGTTCTCTTTTAGGCTGTTGCCTCATTGTTTTCGAGACAGACAACTTATATATTTCTTTCAGACCATTGTATTTAGTATATTCTTAGTAGTTCGTGAGTACTGTGACACCAAATCTTGGGTAGAGGCTATGATTGACTGTTCCGCATTTTAATTCGTATTTAAAAATCAGACTTCCGCTATTGTTCTTATTAAATTTCAGGTACTATCTTGATGCTATAAACTGTTAAAAATAATTATTTAGTAATGGAAAGGTAATTGAATAGGCTTGCCTAGCTATCACGAGTAAGCGCCATCACGATCCCGATGGTGGGAAATCCGGGTTCTGACATTACCAGAAATTGTATGCCTCCAATTAAGCTAAACTATTGGTTATGAGAGCAAAACTCTCAAATAGAAATTTGGTACGAGATGTATTATTTAAGATATAGCAGCACTTGTACGCATCTTGCCAACAAGCTATGATAAATTCTCCCCATCATAATTGGTTCAGGGTCAGAAATAAAATATTTTCATCTAGAAATATGGATGTACTATATGATTTAATTGTGCCACCACAATGCAAAAAGATTGGTCCCCAAAAAAGGTTAGGGATACGATTTGGTGATCCCAATATTAGGGGGAGAAAATGAGCAGCTGAAAAAAGTAATACATGGAATGAATTATTATGAGTATACTTAGATCCTCATACAAGAAAATATGAACTTGAAGTTCAAGTGATAATTCATTTGCAAAATATTGCCATGCACATTTGCTAAGCCAAACTAAATGTCATATTGCAGCTACTAATGGTCCAAATAGAATAAACTCCATGATGGATATAGTCTATGGAATGCATGAAGCGTAATAGACTAATCGGTTCCAAAGATAAAACTCCTTGAAGAAGGAGATGAGCAAATGTTCAAGATGCTCATAATAAGGAGGCAAATGCTATATAAGAGCAACATGACATAACACTTCATAAGACCTTATGGGATAGACTCGGGAACCTGAAAATAATGAGATCTCGATAAGTTATGTATTTATTGAGTGATGATGGAACCGATGTAAAATGATCGTCGACGATTGGACAGATAAATGATTGGCCAAATGAAAAATATGCAATGAAAATTAACTTCATCTGAAAGATTTGAAGCTAGACGAATAGTTCCAACAACTGAAAGTATAAAGGCTATATGGAGATATTGAAATATGATTAGTATTATATTGCAAAAAGGAATCCTTGATATAGATTTGTTTATTCTAACAATGATTGTCAAGGTTTTGTTGGTTAAGGAAATGCAGGCATTTTTTGAAATCCGTTCTTAAAACAATCTATTTGTATATGAGGGTAATGCCATATTGGTATATTCAACAAGATTCCAATAATATTGAAGATGATGCAGCTTGCATAGCTCAATTGAAAGAACTATATATTGAAGAAGACAAAATAAAACACATTTAGCCAAAGTTTCTTTGCAGAGATGATCTTCAACAGAATGATGAAACATATGTTCAAGAAATTCGTTCAAGTGATAATTTGATGGAATAATTCACCAAGGCATTGCCGATCTCAATATTAAAGAAGTTGTTATACAAGCTTGGAATTCGTCATCTCCAAGAAATAAAGTGATATTTTCATCAGGGGGAGGCAAATACGCGTTGTAATCTTTTTCCCTTAGCTAATGTTTTATCCCAATGAGTTTTCCTCGCAAGGTTTTTAATGAGAAAGCAAGTAATGTGTATTACACGATATGTGTACTCTTTTTCCTTCACTAAGATTTTTTCCCACGGAGTTTTTTCTTAGTAAGGTTTTAACGAGGCACATTATCTATAGACATCCAAGGGGGAGTGTTGTGAAATATTATTTTTTGTAATGAATGTCTACAACTCCTAAAGAAATTACTCCCACTAGTCTTCTCCATTAACCTCCCACTATTCTTCACCATTATGGTTGTAACTCCCATAACTCTATAAGCTCCTCCATGATCTTTCCCATGATCTCAATAGTTAATACCATATTTATGATATCCCTTTGTATACCTCAATGTCATCCTATAAATAGAGGGTTTGAACATCACATTGTACACACTTGAATACTTGAAAAAAATAGAATCTCTCCTCTCTTTCTCTCTATATCTCTTATCTATTTTCTTGTTTTATGTTATTACTTTTATCTTAGTTTCTTAACATTAATATTTTCTCCTTTTTTTGTTGTCTTTTTCTTGTTATCAATTACTTTGAAAGGGGAACACAGAAGGACAACCAACAGTGAGGCCATTGGACCAATAAACAATATGCGACAAGTACATAAAAAGAGAAAGTTAAAATTATCAATGTACCATAAATTAAAATCATGGCTCTTAATTCAAAATTCTGGCACTTGTGAATACACAATTTACAAAATTATTCTTTTTAAAATTCTGTTAGTTTGTATAATTTATATACGAAGTGTAATTGTCCCATTGCTTGCAAGGTATAATTTCTTTTTCAAAAATATTATTTTACTTATGCTCTTATAGAATTAGTGTGATTCTCCTATTAAAAATACTCACTTTTGCAAAATAATTTATAAAAAAGGCATGATTTCTTTTTATTGAAGGAAGATTGCTTATTTTTACTTGTGATGATTTATCTTTTATAAGATTGTGTTAATTTTTCTATTGAAAATATCATTAAATTTATTAAACCAACTTGAATGAACCCAAAATAAATCGAACCGAATTGAATCCAACCGATATATACTCACACTCAAACTTTATAGTCAGTGCAAGGTGTGCATTAAAAGAGACGAGGCACCCACTATCTTCAAATTTTGAATTTGCCTCTGCTTAGACCTTTTACAAAAATCCCCTCGTGGCATAGTTATGGAACTAGATCCTCTTGCAATATGACTTTGCATCACTTGGCACATACGAGTTGCTCTCTCTACTAGTCCAATTTTAACTTGCGCTCTGAAGAAGCTAAAACAACACAATCTCTTTCTCTTTGGTTTCTCATCTAATGGCCAATATTCGGATTGTGGCACCGACTAATCCGTATTCCCATTATGTAAGGTGCATTAAAAATACTTTCCATTAATTTTTTTTATTCCCAAGATTAGAATCTGAAGCTTCTATTTAAGGCTCGTAACCTTTGGTGGTAGACAAAGCAATCTCTCAAAATGCAGACGTCTGGTTCGAACAAATTCTTGTTATGTTTTTTTTGCCCGTGGTATGTCCTAATTAACTTTGCCTTTTTATTTGGATTTCCCCAAATTGTGTCTGTTTACACCATAATTGAACAACAATTAAATATTTACACGATTTTAAGGGTACATGGTTGATTCAACATAAATAATTAAGAATATTAGATAAATGAATTAAACACTAAATAAACTATCAAACCAATTGTGATGTTATGGCCAAGCCTGAACTTCGATTAAACAGTGACCTCGTCTTCGATTAGACCCTCAGTTTTAGCCCAGCCATGAATAAAGAACAGGATAAGTGAAAAAGAACTTTAACAGTAGCTAAAAGACAGAAAATAAACTTATATTGCTTTGATTCGCATGTTACAGTGTGTGTCACAAAAGAAAAAAAATTTCCTTTATGTATTAGGAGAGTTTTATCCCTAGTACAAGTCTAAAAAAGGTAAAAATCTTCCCTTTTCTATAATTACTAATCCATAATCGACATCGACCAAGATCCGCATTGTGATCTCCGATTTGGTGCGAATATCACAACCCTCTTTCCGTCATGTGTAACCATTTACCGTGTTTCCCGAGGTCTTAGAACTCATTCTTGGTCGTGAGAGCATCGCTTTACCATGCCGATGACGAGCACATCATCCATTCTTCCTGGATCTCAACATGAAGGGTCTCTAACATCGATTACAATCTCGTGCATTCATGCGCTTCCTCCGTTTTCTCATAAAGAAATCGAGGTAGACATTACCCCGGTTTTACCCGTACACAAATAGTCCCCTTATTTTTCGGAGAGTAGGTTACCGAAATGATAGGAAGAGATAGATGAACCCTGGTTCCTTCCTTCATACGTTAGAACAGAGATGACGGGTCAATAGAAACGTCCCTTTAGTAATGTTGTTCTTACTTCCAACACGTGTCATCCGCCGGTTGACTGTCCTCGAATGCGAAGAATCGCGCATTAATTGTTCTTCCTCTATAAAAGATCAGACCCTTTTTCACTTCTTCCACTTTCTGATTCTAGAATTTATCCTCGAACTCTCTAATTGCTTTTAACTCCTCCAGATCTTTATACATTGCTTCTTAAACCTTCATATCTTTATCTTCAATCCTCATACAGATTCTTTGAATCTTCAACCCAGACCTTCACCTCTTCATACAATACTCAAATCTTCATATTTTTCTTCAGACCTTCATATTTTTCTTCTAACCTTTATACTTCCCAAATTATGATGGGAAAAACCTCATAGTTAGTGCCTCATTAGTCTGCTCCTTCATCTTTCGTCCCGGCAACAAATATCGAGGTGGTCGTTCCCGAGGTGGCTCAAGAGCCCCCATGAAGAGCTTCATACCTAGGTGATGTTCTATCGGGAACCACTTCAATGTCAAGAAGGTTTTTAGGCAATAGGACTGAGGCAATGGAGCAAGAAGATACATATGCTCCATTACCGGGGGAACACTACCCATGGTGCGAATGAATTGTAACTGGGAGGTTAAGGAGGTGGTCGTCCACAGGCCCAATGAAGACATTACTACTCATGTGGAGGGGTACTTAAGTTTTTATACTTACCCCTTCACTCTCACCCCGGTGGACCCCATAGTCCTTGCCGTCTGCAAAAGGTATGAGATGTGCCCCGAGCAAATTCACTCGTCCTTTTAGAGTATCATGATCCTCTTGCGTCATTTCTTGAACAATACTATAGCCCCTCAATTCACCCCCAACCACCTACTTCGCCTATACTGTCCCCGAATATTCCAAGGGGGCCGATCAAGCTCGTTCACCGAGCAAGTAAGGCTCCATTCTCGAGCATCGACGAGGACCGAGATCGAGGATGGTAGGGGAGGTTTGTTCGGGTGAAAACAAAACATCTCATCCCTTCCTAGTTTCTATCGTTCACCAATAAGTGGAACACATCCTGTAAGTATTTTCCTTCTTGAGCATTTGTTATTTCCTTTTTTTCTTTCTCTCATTTACCTGTGTTCGTCATCGTGCAGCTGTTGCCCAAATTCCCAATACAGTTCCTCGCTTCAAGGAGTGGATCGAGGTGATATGCAAACAGATGGCATACTCTGAGCGCACATGGCATAAGATCTAGAAGGGCAAATGGGAGGCATGTTCCCATGGTGGAAGTCTCTTTTTGAATAGTTAATTTTGTACTTTTAGCTTATGCAATCTTAAGTCTTTTTTTTTTTTCTTACAGGTTTTCCCAAGACCAACAAACCCAGGTCATTGGAAGAGGACGAGTATCTGTCCTCTCTTGCCGAACTCTCCACTCCAAGACAGCCCGGGGCTGCTGCAAAGGAGGAGAAAAAGAAGAAGAAGCCTCGGGTTCCCCGAATGCCGAGCCAAAGAAAAAAAGGTGACTATCCGGTTCTGGAAAATAAAAAAGAGCACGAGGTCCAGGGTACCGGACTCTGATTCCCTCCACCGGCTCAGGGACAAACCTCAAGACGATGACTTTTTATTGCTCATGGGTCGATCCTTAACAAGAGGGAGCAGGCAACACTCACAAAAGACGACCATGAGGTCGACCATCCTCTAGCTCGGGAACCAGGGGAGAGACAGGGGTCGCGGCCTTTCTAGAAGCCGCCCCTGTCCTGAACGAGGTAGTTGTTGTCATTAACATCGTGGAAACACCCTTTTACACCGAGTCCATGCTTAAAGAGGCCTAAGTGGGCGAAGAGAAGTCAAGCGAGATGGTGCTCGGCTGAGACGATGCCCTCAATTCATTCTTTTATGGCATGGATATGGCCGCACTAGAGGATTTTTCCGGGCTTGATCACCTGGAGGTCCAGAAGAAAAATGTGCCCTCGGGAGTAGGCAGGCCGAGTTTTTTCCAAGACTAGTGAAGTAATTCCCTACTCTAATCATAGACCCGGAGCGCAAGAGACAGACATTCTTATAATAACAGAGGATTCCCGAGTCCTGTCTTCTCCAGTGGGCATAGCCAGCTACCTTCTATGCCTGGCGACCGAGGAGAACTAGGCAAAGAGGAACGAAGTGGGGATGTTGAGCCTCTTCAATGAGGTGCAACGGGCGCTGAATCGGGTAAGGTGTCAGCCCTTTGTACCCCTTTGTGAAGCTTACTTAGTTTTTTATGTGCTTTAGTAACTTCATTATTTTTTACAGGCTTCACTGCTTCATCATGAAAGCTTTCTCCGATACCGCTTGTAGTTAGCCAGCCCGAGTTTGAGCTCAAAGAGCAAGTCTAAAAGAAGGACTTCTATAGGGCTCTTATTGAGCAGTAGGACGAGGCCTTCAAGGTCCTCTCGAATCTTAGGGCCGAGCTGGAAAAAGCCTAGAAGGAGGCCTCAACCATGAAGCGGGAACACGTCGATCTAGTTGAGAAGCTAAAATATCTTTGAGTCTAAACTTCGCAAGTCCAAGAGAAGATAGACCTAATCGACCAGCTTCAGGCTGAGATGGATGAAGTCAAGGACACAGCTGAGGTGTGGAAGGGCATGATGGACCTGCTAGCTTCGGAGAAAGAAGCTACAAAAATGGAAAGGCTCGTCTCATTTATTTTTAAGGGCAAACCTAAAAGCAACTATGGTTTTCTAATTTTGTTAGTCTCTAAAAACAAAATAAAAGGTCCTAATTAATTTGTTACTGGATTGAAGTAGACTAACTGGTAACTCAGTATCAAGCCAAACATTGGGATCCAAAACAAGCCCATCAGTGGAAACTTGCATTCAAACCTACGCCAAACTAGCCAGCCGCAATCTCGGCCCAGGTCTAAATGTGAAAGAAATTAAAATTGGACCTAGGCCTATGTATCCGGTAGCCTGCAGCCCAAATGTCCTGGGAATTAGCCGTTATATACATGACTCTTACACTCAATAGAACTGCAATTACTTACATAAAGGTTTGCTGGATTTATTTAAAATACTATAAATGTTGTTCCAACAATTGGTGATTAATGAGTAGCAATATTCACATTTGAATTAAGGAAACAATGCTCCCTCAAATTCCGTCTGGCCTGAATGAAACCAATCCAATTGATGATGCCTAGTACAATTCAACTAAACTAATGATTCGAACCATTAGCCTAGAGTTATTAACATTTACATACAAACGCAGATATGAATTGCTGCAACACAACACAGGTTCAATTTGAAATTAAACTAGATTTCAAAATCAAGCACAAATCCAAATGTTTCTGATTCTTCTAGACTAAACAGGTACTAATGGCTACAACTTCCTCACATTTCCAGGAAAACGTCCAATTATCTTAAACGTCCAAATCATTCAGTTATAGTCCAGTGAATATAATAACAAATCAAGGTTTGAATATCAACAACGAACTGATGCTAGAATACACAATTCAGAAATCGAAACTAAATCAAATTTCATGCTTCAATTGTCACGTAAATTCATTCTTCAGTTCGTAATCCTCAAGGACAAAGATGTGTACCTGGTATTCGATATTAAGAAGAAGCAGAGTCAGTCAGCAACAACAACCATGAGCAAATATCTATCAGCCAGGAACTTAATTCAATGACCATGAAGAGTTTAAAACCAAGTAAACCCCAGGCAATTAACCACAAGCCACTCAAATGCAATTAAATCTTGATCAGAAGCCACAGAACTTCTTCAGCAATCCGCAAACAACCAACAATCAAAAAATAACCCACATTCACTCGAAATAACCCCAGAACAACTTCAACAAGCCCAAAACTTATCCAAAACCAGTTCAAACAGACCCAAAATTGCTCGAAACCAAACTAATGAGCATCTGAAATTTCAAGAACTAGAAGAATGGAAATCAACAATTAGAAATCAAAATTAACTTGAATTGTCTAATGGAGCTGTACTTTTTTTTTTGAAGGTTTTCTATTGTTTTTGTTTTGAATTTTGAATTGTAGTTTTTAGATCAAGAAAAAAACTGGAGCACACTGTTTTTTGGGGGGAAACTCTAAGGCTCAAAACTTGTTTTCTAAGGCAAGAAAGCTGCCTTTTATAGGCAAACTTCAGGGGGAAAGCTTCTAGATTTCCCTCACACTTTTCCCTTTTTTTTATTTCAGATTTTACCCAAATAGTCCTCTATTTTCTGACTTGTGTTTCAAGTTATACTATAGATTTCCTGAAATGCTAAATCGAACCCCATTCCAGAGACTTCTAGGGAGTTCTAAATTCAGTTGCTATCCTATTCCCTAAGTAAACTACCCTTATTGCCCCTACCTTAGTCCTGAAATTATTAACCCAACCCCAGCCTTGTTAGCTAACTAAACAACCATGGTTCAAGTAGTTATTTTGCAAATTTATTAGCTAGAATCAATTTCAAACATAACTCTTAAATCTAAACAACCTACTGATTTTCAGATTGCCCACTACCATTAACCAATCAAACTAAGAAAACTAACAGCCACAGAATCAAATTGCAATAGGCAGAAATATCAATCAAATTCATCAAATTAAACTAATCGCCATTTGCAACCCTAAAACACTAATTACAGATTAACACAAGAAAACTTGCTACCAATTTTATTAATCAGAGAAACATAATGAAATTAAAAAGAACAAACGACTGAAAATAAAGAGAAATAAACTTGACTACTGACCCAACAAAACGACTATCCAAATCAATTAATCAAACCCAAACAGTCATGGTAGAGGAATTAACATAAGAAAAGAAAAATTGAAGAACTCACTGGTGAGGGGTCTTCAACCATGCTGACCTTGAACCTTGATTTTCAATTAATGTTGCACGTCTATTTCGTCTGGAATAAACATGTAACATTAATTTAAAATCAGTTGAACCCTTAAAACCCCATAAACGGGCTAAGACCTCAAACCCTAGATCTGCAAATTATGAGGCTCTTATTAAATCTGAGGGATTTTGGCTTGAGATTCAGGATGAGGGGGTCATGGAGGCTATAGGGGATGATTTTGGGGTGATTTGGTGGTGGCTCCGCTACCGGAGCACTTGTGGCGGCGCTAGGGTTCGAGACTTCAAATTGATATTCGAGCGATTTGGGTTTGATTTGAAGGAAAAGGGTTGTGGAACTGGCATGAGGAGAGGGAAATGGAGCTAGGGTGTGATTGTGGAGGCCATCGGCATAACTGGTGCCGTGTCCGAAAAAATTTCAAATGGATATTCGAAGGCTTCGATGTTGATTCGAGGGAAACCAAGGGTATGGTTGGAAAGAGGGTACCGAGGGGAGTTAGTGGTGTATTTTGGGTGGTCATTGGCATAACCCCTGTCGTCGCCGCCGGTGGGTTTTACCGGAGGATATGGGGGCGGCTGGGATTAGGGTTTCTTAGCAGGGGTGAGTGAAGAGGTGAGACGGGGTATGTGGGTGGGGTTCCGACCATTTAATATCAAATGATCCTAGGCTTCCTGGCCGTTGGATCAACTTAACCTAGACGGCTAGGATCAATTGGGATTTAATACGGGGTCATTTTGGTAGATGAAAAACTGGACCGGGTGGGGGGGTGATCATTTGGGCCTGGGAAGTGGTACAAATGTATTGGGCTGAAACACCTAATTGACATGGCCCAAACCGGTGGTCCTTATTAAGGCAGCCTTATTGATTGCTTTTGTTTTTATTTTTTATTTATCTTATTTATTTATTTTGTGTTCTTTACTTCATTTTATATTTTTTACTGATTTTATAAAAATACAAAAAATTAAAATGAGACCAAATTTATTTCCAAAATTAAGCTAATTAATTTCTAAAATTGTTTAAAATTTATTTCGTGACAAATTCAATAATTAACAATTAAAATGCAAAAATGGACTATTTTTGTTATTTTTTTTATATTTTGTTCTAAAAATAACTTAACCACTAAATAATCCTAAAATATGAAATTAAATCCTAAATGCAAATGTCAAGTGTATTTTTTATATTTTCTATATGAGTTAAAATGCACAAATAATATGCAAACAATTAACAAAGATAACACAACATTCACAAAATTGTAAAATAATGGAAGGAATCATTTTTTGTTTGAATTTTTGGGAATAATTCACATATAGGGCAAAATCACGTGCTCACAACTGCCCCTCTTTGCTCGGAAACATGAAGAGTTTTCGGGCAAAGATAAGTGAGCAAATAGGAGCGATTTTTGCCCGTTTGAGTATTCCGTATGAAGCATTTTTGAAAAGTTTGACCGCACCCTGCTTTGGAGGTTGCCTACATATCTTAGGCTAAACAGGAATCAGGTTAGTGTAGTTCGGGAAGGTTTGGTAGCTGGGACTACCAGGAGCTGTGATTTCACTGCTGTTGCTGCTGCTACTGCTCGCTGACCTCCTTATTACATCGTGTTAAAATAAAAGAAGCTAGCCTAAGCTACGATCTATGAATTACAAAAATGTCATATCTATGTCTTCAAACTTGCTCTTGTATTGCCTGAACTTGTATTCTTTCCTTGCATTGATTGGAGATGTTTTGCCATTTCTCCGAGTGATGCTTGACTGCTGAAATATGAAATATGTGCCTCTATTCTCCGGGAGGGCTCCTAATTGGTGACACTTGAAAAGTATTCCCTTGTTCTCCAGTTGGGCTCCTGACTGCAATGCTTGAAAATTATTCCCTTATTCTCCAGGTGGGCTCCTGACTGCAACAAAATAAACACACAAAGAAAATTTCTGCCCCAGTTTGGTGACTGGGCTCATCATGTTATGCAATATCAAAAATTAAAAGCAAAAATTGAATTGTACTTCCCTTGTTCTCCAGGTGGGCGCCTGATGGACAAACTTGAAATGTGTTCCCTTTTTTTCCAGGTGGGCGCCTGCTTGCAATGCTGGAAAAGTATTCCCTTATTCTCCAGGTGGGCTCCTGACTTCAACAAAATAACAAGCAAAGAAAATCTCTGCCCCAGTTTGATGACCGGGCGTGTCGTGTTACCAGATATTACTAAAAATTTGAAAGCTAAACTTGAATTGTACTTCCCTTATTCTCCAGGTGGACGCCTGATTGCTGAACTTGAAATGTATTCCCTTGTTCTCCAGGTGGGCGCCTGACGGCCAAACTTGAAATGTATTCCCTTGTTCTCTAGGTGGGTGTCTGACGCTGAGACTTGAAAAGTATTCCCTTGTTCTCTATGTGGGTTCCTGCTTGCTAAAACTTGAAAAGTATTCCCTTGTTCTCTAAGTGGGCTCTTGATTGCTGAATTTGAAAAGTATTCCCTTGTTCTCCAGGTGGGCTCTTGATTTCAACAAAATAGGCAAACAAAGAAAATTTTCTGCCCCAGTTTGGTGGCTGGGTGCATCATGTTACCAAATATTAAAGCTAAAATTTGAATTGTACTTCCCTTGTTCTCCATGTAGGCGCCTGATTGCTGAACTTGAAATGTATTCCCTTGTTCTCCAGGTGGGCGCCTGACTGCAACAAAGATAGACACAATAAAGAAAAATTTCTACACCAATTTCAATCAAAGAAAGATTTGTTAGTATAAAATGGTGGTTAGCTGCTGGTATTCTTGTTGGGTATGTTCCGGCTTCTGGCTCTGCTCCAACTTGTTTCCCTGGACTTGCTTTGAAACGTCTCGACTTCCTGACTGACTTTCAACCCCTTGACTTTGATGACCCAAATGTTTTATCCCGTATTGCTATTTTGTGTTTCTGACCCTTCTACTTGAAACTTTGCTTCTTCCCCACAACTATCTGATTAACCCGCCGATAGAACTTCCAATGGTCCTTCATGTCCTACTTTTCTTTTGACATCTTTGATATATTCTGGCCCTGTTGCGCTGTACAACTGGGAAGCTAGTAGTTAGCCTTGATATCCTTCCTTTTTACTTTTGAACAGAACTGACACTGAAACATCTTACAGACAGACCTCAAGAAGATGAAATGCAATGACCTCGAAGATTTAAGATAGCAAGACTCCGAAAATGGATGATTTGTAATAAAAAGAAGAGGATAGGACTTATCTCAGTGGAACGGCCGGTACCATTGATCATGCCATGCATCTGGATTAACCAACCTAGTCTGTCCACCCAATCAGCTTCCAATTGCCATACTTGCTATTCCAGACTTTCATAACCTGACTTTCGCCAAAACCCGAACCTCGTTTGTCTTGCCATGTTTCGAACACCTTTAAACCAAAGACTTGTTTCACTTGCCCATTAAAGAACCTTACCCTCGCCTTACGGTGCCCATGAGGGTTTCCACCAATAAGAGTCTCTCATTTTTTATTTCTCTCATCTCTCGTCGCCTTACGGTGCCTGTGAGGGTTTTCACCAATAAGACTCTCTCATTTTGATTTCCCTCAACTCACGTCGCCTTATGGTGCCCGTGAGGGTTTTCACCAATAAGACTCTCTTATTTTTTATTTCCCTCAACTCACATCGCCTTATGGTGCCCGTGAGGGTTTTCACCAATAAGACTCTCTCATTTCCGCTATTTCTCCTCTGGTACCAGAGTGTTACCCCCCAACACGAATCACTTTACCTGCTCGCATTGGCATTTCTTGAAGATTGATCGGAAGGTCCTTCTTTGGACCGTAATGTGGCTTTTGGATAGGGTTTAGAAAGAAGGGTATAGAGGCTCACAATAATTCAACATGGGTTTAACATTACAACTTTCGGAATCGTCCTTCTTACAATAATCACAACTTCTGCCCCGGTTTCTTTCTTGGGGACCTTTCGAGTTTGTTTTGGTATGACTGAACCTCAGAGAGAGGCTGCCTACGTACCATTTCGGGATCAAGTCAAACGTAGTTCAGGTCATAAAATTACTTCGTTGTTGCGATCTTTCCTTTCTTCCACTTTTCCTTTTCTCTCATTTCTTTTCTTTTCTATATATATATATATATATATATATATATATATATTTTCTTTTCTCTTCTTTTTCTCTTTTCTTTTCTTTTCTCTTCTCTTTCTTTTTCTTTTCTTTTCTCTTTTTTTTTCTTTTCTTTTCTCTTTTTCTTTTCCTTTTCCTTTTCATCTTCATTTGGTTTTTCACTGCTCTTCTCTTGTTTTAACACTTACTTTCCAGCGCGGGCCTACGAGTTTTATTGTTGATTCAGAAAGAGGGGTATGAAAGAAAATAAAATAAGGCTCAAAGGGATAACAAAGGATAAAGTGTTTAGATAGCAGAACAAAATGCGTTCTTTATTTCAATCTTAAAACATGCCAAATACAATTAAGTACAACTAGACAAAGAAATCATACATAGTATAGCTTGACTGCATCGGAGTTGATAGCCATTTCTACACATTTTTCTTCCACATCTGTCAGATATAATTCACCATTGGACAACACTCTAGTTACAACAAATGGCCCTTTCCAGTTGGGGCCGAACTTTCCTTTTGTTTCGGCCCAGTGAGGTAAGATACGCCTCAACACCAATTGCCCTACTTCAAACTTCCGCGGACGTACTTTCTTGTTATATGCTCTTGCCATTCTCTGTTGGTACAACTATCTGTGACATACTACTGCCAATCTCTTTTCATCAATCAAGCTCAGTTGCTCCAATCGGGCCTTGACCCATTCGACATCGTCAATTTTCGCCTCAGCGATAATTCGAAGGGATGGTATTTCAACCTCTGCGGGTATTACTGCCTCCGTACCGTATACCAATGAATAAGGAGTCGTCCCTAATGAAGTGCGAACAGTAGTGCGATTACCTAACAAGGCAAAATGTAACTTCTCATGCCATTGCCTGGAACCTTCCACCATTTTCTGGAGTATTTTCTTGATGTTCTTGTTAGCTGCTTCGACCGCTCCATTCGCCTTAGGGCGATATGGGGTGGAATTGCGGGAATTGCGGTGCGTGATCTAAAACTGCTGACACGTGTCCACCATCAGATGGCTGTTGAGATTGGCACCATTATCTGTGATAATTACCTTTGGGATTCCGAATCGAGAAATGATATTCGAATGCTCAAAACCGAACACTGCCTTCTTGGTCACCGATTTGAAAGTTCTCGCCTCAACTTGCTTAGTGAAATGATCAATGGCTTCCAGAATAAACCTGTGCCCATTTGACGCCGCTGGCTTGATTGGCCCAATGACATCCATTCCCCAAGCAGCGAAAGGCCATGGTGCCAACATTGTATGCAATTCATACGGTGGAGAGTGAATCAAATTTCCATGTACCTGGCATTGATGACACTTGCGCACGAAACTGATACAATCCCGTTCCATAGTAAGCCAATAATACCCTACTCGAAGAATCTTCTTGGCCAATACATATCCACTCATATGAGGTCCACAGACTCCCGCATGTACCTCAGTCATGATAGCTGTAGCCTGTTTAGCATCCATGCACCTCAATAAACCAAGATCTGGAGTTCTTTTGTACAACACTCCTCCACTGAAGAAAAACCACTTGCTAAGCATCTAATGGCTCTTTTTTGATCCCCTGTGGCTTGGGTCGGATATACTCCCATCCTGAGATATTCTTTGATATCATGAAACCACGGCTCACCATCAAACTCCTCTTCCACCATGTTACAATAGGCATGTTGATCTTGGACCTAAATCTGCAACGGGTCCATGTACGCTTTATCTGGATGATGCAACATCGATGCCAAAGTGGCCAAAGCATCAGAAACTTCATTATGAATCCTTGGGATATGCCTGAAGTCTATCGACTGAAACCGTTGGCAAAGTTCATGCAAACACTGCCGGTACGGTATGAGCTTTAAGTCTCATGTCTCCCATTCTCCCTGAATCTGATGCACCAGAAGATCCGAGTCGTCAATGACCAAGATCTCCTGGACACCCATGTCTATAGCCAACCTCAGACCTAAGATACATGCCTCGTATGCAGCCATATTGTTGGTGTAGTAGAAGTGAAGTTGAGCAGTAACAGGGTAGTGTTGCCCTGTCTCAGAAATAAGTACTGCTCCTATCCCGACGCCTTTGGTATTGGCAGCCCCATCAAAGAACAACTTCCACCCCGATTTTTCGCCTTGTTCGAATTCCTCGACGTGCATTGTTTCCTCATCAGGGAAATATGTCTTCAAAGGTTCATACTCATCATCAACTGGGTTCTCATCTACATGATCAACCACTGCTTGTGCCTTCATTGCAGTACGGGTCACATAGACAATATCAAATTTCGTGAGCAAGATTTGCCATTTCGCGAGCCTCCCTGTGGGCATAGGCTTCTGAAAAATGTACTTCAATGAGTCCAACCTCGAGATGAGATAGGTGGTATATGACGACAAGTAATGTTTCAACTTCTGCACCACCCAGGATAAAGCACAACACGTTCTCTCAAGCTGAGTGTATTTTACCTCAGAAGATGTGAACTTCTTGCTGAGGTAGTAGACCGCCTGCTCTTTATTTCTTATGACGTCATGCTGCCCCAGTACACAGCCAAAAGAGTTTTCCAAAACTGTCAGATAGAGGATCAAGGGTCTTCACGGCTCTGGCGGAACCAACATAGGTGGGCTGGCCAAATACTCTTTAATCTTGTCAAATGCTTCCTGACATTCATCCGTCCATCTGACTACAACATCTTTCTTTAGCAACTTAAAGATAGGCTCGCAAGTCGATGTAAGCTGGGCAATGAACCTGCTGATATAATTCAACCTGTCGAGCAAACTCATCACCTCTTTCTTGCTTTTTAGCGGTGGTAACTCCTGAATGGCTTTGATCTTAGACGGGTCCAACTCAATACCGTGTCGACTTACCACAAACCCCAACAACTTCCCCGACGGAACTCCGTGTGCACATTTCGCTGGATTAAGTTTGAGGTTGTACTCCTCAGGACTTTAACATGGTCACATTGCTTCCGTGACTTTATGATCACGTCGTCTACATAGACCTCAATTTCCCGATGTATCATGTCATGGAACATGGTGGTCATCGCCCTCATATATGTTGCCCCTGCGTTCTTCAACCCAAATGGCATGACCCTATAACAATACGTCCCCCAAGGCGTGATGAATGCCGTCTTTTCTGCATCTTCCTCATCCATTAAAATCTGGTGATAGCCCGCATAACAGTACACGAAGGAACCAATCTCATGTTTGGCACAATTGTCAATTAATATATGAATGTTTGGCAGTGGGAAGTTGTCTTTTGGACTCGCCTTATGGAGATCACGGTAATCAACGCACACTCTGGTCTTTCCATCCTTCTTTGGTACAGGCACAACATTAGCTAACCAGGTGGGATATCGGGTGACCCGGATGACCTTCGCATCAAGCTGCTTGATGACCTCTTCTTTGATTTTCACACTGATATCTATTTTAAATTTCCTCAACTTCTACTTGACAGGAGGGTATGCGGGGTCTGTGGGCAATTTGTGGACCACCAAATCTGTACTTAAACCCGACATATCGTCATATGACCACTCAAAAACATCTTTGTACTCAAGCAGTGCTTTGATTATCTCTTCTCTGAGCGGAGGCTTCAGATGGACGCTTATTTTTATTTTGCGAACATTCTCCTAGTCATCTAGATTGATTTCCTCTGTGTCGTTCAGATTAGGTTTGGGTTTTTCCTCAAATTGACTTAATTCTTTACTGATTTCTTCAAAGGCTTCCTCATCATCATATTCTACCTCGTCGTCATACTCAATTTCTTGTATTATTATTTTGGAGTTAGATTGGTGATCAAGACTAGGCCGAAGACTCCTCATGCATGACACATTAGTGATACCAGCATAAAAGGGACTGTACAAAGAAAGAAAAGAAACACAAAATAAAGGCTATCAGGAATGAAAAAGGAAAGAAATTGCATTTCATTAAAATTGTAAGATAACAAAGGTTTAACTCATCCAAACGGACGGAACATAGCATCCGAATTACAACCTTAGAAATAATCCAGATTAAACTGAAAGGAAAATCAAAACTAACTACCACGACTCCCTCCGGGTAGGAAGAGGAGTAGCTTTCCAATTATTAAGCTTTGCATGGGCCCCCACGAACTGCACATCTGCTTTTCTTGGACCTTCGCCTGCCTCCACCATGTTCATATCGTCAAACAACTTTTCAAACCTTTTCATCAGCTCCTTGTTGGGTTCTATCGTCGCCGAATGAAGCATTACCGTTGTTGGGCGCCTCTTAGTACCAGGTTGGACAAAGGAACGGGATAGGCGGGGTATGGGTTTTGGAAGGGTCCATGCTCTTTTTTTCATCTGCTTAGATCGCCTTATGTCAGTAGTAGTGGGCTTAAAGCCTAAAACAAAAGTGCCTAGGTTTCCAGGAAGAGGTACCGGCTGTATGATGCCCTGTAATGAGGCACCCAAGCCTTTTCCAAGTAGGAATCAATTCTTTATCATTTCTGAAGCCACCATGGCCGATGCAGTAGCTACTCTGGGCCTAGGAATACACTCTCCTTTCGGGATTTTGGCAACTGACACTGTGTCTAAGACTTGGTATACCTATGGACCTTTGTCGTCCTCAGCTTCATCGAAAGGCATAATGGTATTACACAAACTATCCTCTCCATGCACTACAATTTCTTGCCGGTACCATTCAAATTTGACCATCTAATGCAAGGTAGACGTCACAGCTTTTGCGGCACGAATCTAGGGCCGACCCAATAAGAGATTGTAAGAAAATGCCACGTCGAGCACCTGGAACTCCATTGTGAATTCAACTTGTCCTATTGTCAGTTCTAACACGATGTCCCCAACCGTGTCCTTTCCTCCTCCATCAAATCCTCGCAAGCAGATGCTATTCTTCTAGATTCTCTCACTGTCCACTTTTATCTTTTCCAGGGTGGAGAGAGGGCAAATGTTTGTGCTGGACCCGTTGTCAATCAACACTCGAGTAACCACAGAGTCTTCACATTTCACTGTGAGGTAAAGTGCCCTATTATGCTCAGTACCTTCAACTCATCATAAGAAATTGTAACCCTGTTGACCTCGAAAATCTTGTTCGCTATTTTCTCCAGATGATTTACAGAGATCTTATCCGGAACATGGGCTTCATTTAGAATCTTCATCAACGCCTGGCGATGCTCGTCCGAATGAATCAATAGAGACAGCAATGAAATCTGCACCGGGGTTTTCCTCAACTGCTCTACAATGGAATAATCTTGCTCCTTCATCTTCTTTAAGAATTCTTCAGCCTCCTCTTCAGTTACGGCCCTTTTTACTGGTGCTGGATTGTCTTTGGCTGCTTTGACCTTTCTCAGCTCTTCAGGGGCAAAGCATCTCCCTGAACGAGTCAGTCCATGGGTTTCACAAACTTCTTCTTTAACTTCCTTCCCTTTGTACATCACAGTCACTCGGTCATAGTTCCATGGGACGGCCTTTTCACTGATCACTGGTAACTGAGTCACCGGTTTGATGATAATCGGCTTTGTGCGAGCGCCTTTTACAATTACAACGGGCTTGACAACTGCTCCTGGTACTTTAACTGGTTCTTGTTTTACTGCCATCGCTGGTTTGCTAATAGTCTGTTCTACTGTGACCAATGCCTTCCCACTGATTAATTTCTCATTTGCTTTGTTCTCACTGGCCCTGATCATCATTACCGTTTGTGAAGGCTTCTTGCACTCCCCCTTTTGCACTAACTCGATCATATGAGTCTCATGATGGGTGGGTAATGGATTCTGAGTGATGTTAGGCGTCTCCGGAGCCTATACTTCAATTCGGTGGTATTAATGAGCTCCTGGATGGCCATTTTCAAATGCCAGCATTTCTCTGTATCATGCCCCGGAGAACCTGAGCAATACTCGCAATTCACTGAATGGTCCAGGTTCCTTGGGGGAGGATTTGGTATTTTGGGTTCAATCGGACTTAACATGCCCAATTGTCTCAATCTGTGGTATAAGCTAGTGTAAGATTCTTCCAATGGTGTGAAAGTTTTCTTCTTCTGCAGCCTGTCATTCTTGGAAGCAAGGTTGGGTCGAAAACTAGATCCGGTGGGGGTTTTTGTAGGCTCTTGGAGGTGGGTAGGCATTTTGAGTGTGGTAAGTATTTTGTGGGGTGGGTGCACGCCATGGCTCCTGAGGTTGAAGGTATGTTTGGGCATGGTGTACGGAGAAATGGGGGAGGGGTGGATAGTAGTGTTGTGGCGGGCCATATGGGTTGTATGGGTAGGTTTGGGGATGGGGGCGTGGTTGGTGATAATATGCTGATGGACCCCTGGACCATGCTCTCGATTCCACTACTGTAACATCTTCCTTTTTCTTCTTGCCCAATACCCCTCCAGTGCCGCTCTGGATAGCCTGGGTAGTTGCTTTAATCACCGAATAACTCATAATTTTGTTAGTCTTGAGACCCTCTTCCACCATACTTCCCATTTTTACTACCTCGTTAAAAGTTTTTCAAACTGCCGATACCAGATGACCATAATAAGTAGGCTTCAAAGCCTATAGAAAATAATCGACCATCTCGCCTTCTTTCATTGGAGGATCAACTCTTGCGGCCTGTTCTCTCCACCGAAAACCGTAATCCCTGAAGCTTTCCCTTGGCTTCTTCTCAATTTTGGTTAATGACAGCTGGTCCGGGACAATCTCTAAGTTATACTAAAAATGTCCTGCAAATGCCTGGGCCAAATCATCCTAGGTGTACCATCGAGCATGATCTTGCCGCGTGTACCATTCCAAAGCAGCACCACTGAGACTTTGACTAAAGTATGCAATTAGTAACTCATCCCTTCCCCCAGCACCTCTCATCTTGCTACAAAATCCCCACAGATGGGCTACTGGGTCATCGTGTCCATCATACAGATCAAACTTTGGTAACTTGAATCCCGCAGGCAATTGGACGTCAAGAAATAAGCATAAGTCCTTGTAAGAGACACTCACATGTCCTCCTAGACCTTGCATATTTCTAAATGATTGTTCCAAGATTTTCATCTTTCGTATCATTTCTTCTTGCTCAGGGTTTTTAGGAGGCTTCTCTTCTTCAGTTAAGATATCAAGACGGGGAGTGCTAGGATATGGTTCTGGCGGTTTGAAGGTGGGTTCCGGTGGGTAATAGTGGGTTTCCTGGGTTTGAAACAGGGGTTCACTAGAAGATCTCTGTAATATGTCAGGTGGAGAAGCCACAAACACTGGAGTGGTTGGAGGTGGAGGGCATGGGATTTGTTTGGGTGGCGGGGGTGGTGGTGTTTGGGAAGTAGTTGCGTAGTATTGCTGGTAAGAAGGGTAGGCCGGAGAGGAATTAACTGTAGGAGGATCTTGTGGCTGAGCTAATAGTGGGATGTAGGTAGGGTTAGCAGGGTAAGCTGGTAGTGGGTGTCCCTTTGCCCAATCCTGGTACATTTCGGCCATCTGTTGCTTCAATTTATACATCTCCTCTTTCATGGCGTTGACATCCACACCTTCTTCCTCCCTAGATGGGTCGACGATGCTTGCTTCTAACTCTTGGTTGACCATTTTTGATTTATCTTTAGAGCGGGTGTTGTATGGGTGGGTTGCTAGAATGCTAGTCAATTGAACCACCTGTCTGGGCTCATCATCAACAACAACGTTGTTAGCGGTTAGGTCATAATCAAATTGATAACCGCACATTTGGGGCATGAATGCACCTAGGTAGTTAATGGTTTCTAGCATGCATTTGCTCGACCGCTTGCGTCATCCCGGCTTTATTTATTCTTGACTGTGACGTCTTTCTTTTATCCTTGCCTTGTTTCTTTTATTTTGCCATTGTTTCTTTGTTGTGGATTTTCCCTTCTCTTTTTTGTTTCTATTTTTCTCTCCCATTTTTCTTTTATCGCTCCGCTCTTCTTTTTGTTTTGGCTTTTTATTCTCACTGTATTTTCCTTTTTCCTATGGCTATGGTCGGATCCTATGGAGATTGCCTACGCATCATGCCCATGCCAGAATCAGATCACACGCAATAAATGTAAAATAGAGACAACACGTTTTTGGAATTTTCAATTTAAACATTTCAATTACAAGGACTCAAGACTGACACATGAAGATAACTAACAGACTCTAACTGACAAAACGGGCTACAAACTCCATCAACAATTATTCTACTTTAAAATAAAAGTGCAGACTGACTTGAAAAGAAAGTACAGACTCAGATAACTGACAAACTCTAGTGAAAGAAAATACAGACTCTAATGACAATCATGAATACATTAAAGCTCCTGGTGCCCGCGGGATATCGTTCGGTCTCGCCGCGGGCCTATATGCAAGTTCCCCTTGGAGTCTGTCCAGGTCACTCATTATCTGTTTCACAAACATCATCACTGAGGCAAAGAAGGTAGTCTGAGTCATGTTCTCGCACATTTGGCATTTCCTGGTGATGTAATGAGCAATAGTTAGGATTCTTTCTCTGATTATGCCTTTTTCCTGAAGCATCTGCCTTATTTGTTCGGCCCTGGCCTCCAAAGTCTGCTGATTTCGCTCCTGGAGTTGTTGCAGGTCCATTTCTAATTGTGCTAATGCTGCATAGCAGTGCTCTCTTTCAACCTTGAACTCTTTTGCCTGTTTGATCATTTTGTTTTCTGTGGTGATGACTCTTTTCTTTAATCCTGCGATCTCATTATCATATTCTTCTCTTAACCGCTTAACCATACGGGCTCGTTCCTCCGCCTTTTTAGCCAATTGATTTCAAACCCCGGCTAATTCTTTTTCCGCTTTGTTGAGGTCAAAACTATAGTCATCCACTCTTTGCCTTAGGCTTTCTATAAGTTTTGCGTCTTTGACACTCCTGACAGGATTTTCGGCTACCATTTTCATTTTTTGGATTTGGGCTCGTAAGGCCTCATTATCCTTGGCCAATCTCTTTTTCTCACCCTCGTCGGCCGCAGCTTGTATGCTATTTTCAAACTTAAGGTCTTGGACCCGCTTTTCCAATTCTCCTATTTTGGCTCTGTATTCATTTTCTTTGGCTAACCAGCCCCACTGTTCTTTAGATGCTTCGGTAAACTCCTACATGTGAGGTCTCTTAGCTGGCTTTCCGAATGCAACGTCCCTTTTATACCAAGCCTGATAGTCAGGTGACACTTCTCCTTTGGCTCGATCACGGACACAAGTATTCGCCGCCAAATATTGACATTCGCTCCAGACCTGGCGAACCTTTGCTTCAGGAAATTGGCCGTCTGGGCCAATCTCAACCACTTGCAAACTAAGATCATCGTCTTTGGGCACTATCTGGCATCTCCCGAGTTGTCTCAGTACCCAGTACGTGGCGTAAGGCTGAATGCTTCTAAGACCCATCAAGAGGAAATGAGGCCTTGTTGCTGGCATATATATGATTTCATCAACGGGCAACCATCCAAATGTCCATTCTATTTGACTAGCCGTGAGGGACCGAAAGTATGTTGTCCAACCTGTGAATCCTTCTGGCAGATTGACCCCTTTAATCCTCATGTAAAACTCCTCTATGCAGGTTTTCTCTGGAGAGCCGTAGCTCAAAAACTGAGGACGATGGCACAGATGCTCGGTCATCCACATTTGTAACAGTAGATTGCATCCCTCGAAGAAGTCCTCCCCGGCCTTGCAGGCTGTAAGAGCACGGAAAATGTCGGCTAATATCATAGGTGCCAGGGCACTTTCGGCTTGAGTCATTAGAGTACTGACGACCCTGGCTATTTTTATGTCAATGTTTCCATCTTTCCTTGGAAATACCACAAGCCCCAGAAAAACCACCATGAAAGCGACACGCCTATACTCCTCCCATTTTTTGGCGGTTTCCATTACTACATATCTTGCTTTCCGGGTTATTGAACCCCCCGATGTGGCCATATCTATGGTATATGAAATGTGGGGTGCAAAAGCCATTTGCCAGATCTGTGTTGTGAACC